>SNQJ01S0097669.1:15746-31349 GCA_010110895.2 Picea sitchensis | reverse complement strand
CTTTTTAGTATAAATAGGAGTCGAGGGTATGAGAACCCTAGCTTGGATATTATTGTAACAGAGCGCTACTCGATTGGAGGTTGCCCCCTCGAAGAGGCCTGTGAACATTGCTATCTGATTCAAAGTGTTATTTATGTTGCTATTTCGTATATCATTTATGTGTATTGTGAAGATTATGATGGATATTTTACTGTTATTCTGTCATTTCTAGCATTTCGTTTCTGTTCTGCATATTTTATATATCTGGTATCTTGCAGTAAAAGGTATGTGTTTGGGTAATTGGATCAAGTTAATAGCACATAAATTCAGTGAGTTTTACTTAATCATGAGTAGCATATCCGATAGATAAAATCCATCAATAATGAACACATAACACAACAAATGCTAAAGGAGTCCACCCCTCTCTTGGGCTACATCTCCTAGTCCAGCTTCCCTTGGATCATTTTAATTATGCTTAAAAATTTCTCTTGCAGTGCTCAGAATAAAAAATAGATGGCTCCAATGGCTTCAGAATGTCCAAAAACCCCTAGTTGGGATTTATCGACACCTGGTTTGGCCAAAAAATAAACAAGTTATACTTTCTAGAAGTTTTCCCCTTCAAGCTTGTTGTCCCTTCTCGCCAAAACGCACATGTGAATGACCAACCTGGATTTCGCAGTATTACTGGGCCTAAAACCTAGCACACATGTGCATCCCACAAAATGGAGAAATCTATCAAACCGTTAACGGGATTAGCACCCCCTTGGTCCAAAGTGTAGGTCGCATGGGGGGCATGTGGCCACGTCCCAACGCCTAATCTGGGCTTGTTTTGCAAGAATGTCTACAGTGTTGACACTTGGAAACCTATATTGTTGGTGTTAAACCCTCGTGCCAAACATTATGGTGATCGTTTGGTATAAGGTCTTATGCTGCTAAAAACCATGAGCCATACCCAAATGGGGCTAAACTGAAGTGCTTTTTGCGCCAAGGTTTTAAAGACTGTGGTCATGTGGTAGAGTCACATGAAAATGCGTCAGGGAATGGGGCATAGCCTAAACAATTTACTCCGCCGAAATAAACCATATTCAAATTCAAATATTTAATTCATATGTTATGGTATAAGAACCAATGTGGGCGAGTTGGTAGCCCGACCCTGCCAAAACTCTTCCCCTGCCTGAAGGTCGCGGGTTCGACTCCTATGGAGTCACATAAAAAAAATTCAATTGTTGGGCCACATGGCACCATAACACTTGCCTACGATATGACATGTGTCAACCCCTAATTTTCCCATGTATATGTCAATCCATCACTGCCACGTCACCTACCATGTGTTAACAATGGATAGGTCCACTCAACTGCCACGTCAACACTGTACGGAATGTAGAGTCAACAAACTTTTGCTTATTTGGAAAAATGAACAAAACATGATATCTTTCTCATATGACATTCGTTTGAGCCTGTTCAAGTTGTGTTGGGTTCGTAACGACGAGGCCTACGCACATGTATGATTTGAAGCAATTCTGAGCACTTTGATTTTTGAGAAAAATTTGATCCTTTGAATCAGTTATAGCTAGTGGGAGAGAGGTTCTAAAAGTTAAGGCACCTAGTCTACTATTCTTAGCACCTCACAGGGAAGTACTATCTTTGGTTGGAGCCAATTTTGTAACCTAGTTCTGCACCCCTTCCCTTTTCCCTCCTTTACCCTATACATCCATCAATTATAAGTTTTATGGATACTTGCTTAGCTTATTCTCCATTATTTAATCACTCAGCTTCATGGCCCCTACTTGTCTTTACTTATCTTGCACCATCTTGTTTTTCTCTTTCTTGAAGGGTGATTTCATGTTCTGGTCTGATTTTGAAATACTTGTCATCATATTTTCCACTAATTGAGCATGCAGCAGGTCCACCAAGTCTTTTGTGTGCATAGGAGACATCCAGGTCCAACAAGTCCTTTGTAATTTTAGTAAGCTTCTGTAGAAAAAGGCAGCAAATCAAAGAAGTTCATTTCAGGCCTAGAAGTTAAGCCAAACGGACAAGACAAATCTTCAATGGTGGAGACCCAATAGTTGATGCAGATCAATGGCTCTCGTGCATTCAAAGCCTCAAACTCATGTGGGGTTTAACATGATTGACTCCACGACTTCGACGTTCGGGCATATGAAATTGCCATTAGTTCAAATATTTGAAGGTGTCCCGATGCGGAAGTTTTGAAGCCTCTAAAGCTTCGAAGTGTCAGAGCTCTGAAGCAGTAGGTCCCCGAAGTACCGGAGCCCCGAAGTGTTGGAGTGGGTCCTCACTGCCATGTCACTTCATGATTTAGTTCATCCAGGAGATTTTACTTCAAGACAAGCATAGAGCCCCAAAATGCCAAAGTGTCAGAAACACATGGCATCCATCAGTCATGACACGTGGCACTCATTTTAGGTCATTTGGTTGTTTCATCCACTCATTTTTGTGTGACACATGTCCTTCTCCTTCTGAGACACGTCACTTCGGGACTGTACTACTTCGAGAGATTTTCAAGCTGCACATCCAAAAACTTTAGAAGCCCGAAGTGCCAAAGCACATGACACTCATCCACCAAGACATGTGGAAACCATCTGACGCTAACATGTGGCATTCATATAACATTGACATGTGGAACCCATTTTTGGCACATTAGGGGCCAACATATTCATTATTTCAAGTGACACGTGTCACCCTCCTTTCTCTGACACATCAGCAATTGACGTCATGCTGCCACGTCAGATTTAGGAAATATTCCTTTGGGAGTTTTCCAAACGCAACACTACATGTCTCCCAAAGTTTCTAACTCCTAAAATCCTTTAATGATTAAATTATTAATCTCAGGTTAATTATCCTAATATAAGCACGGATTAGTGACTTCGCTAGATTAGCACTCCAAGAGATTTAGATGCAGTGCAAATCGCAAACCTCCGAACACCAAAATTTTGAAGTGATTCACCTGTGTTTATCGCACATTTGAAAAATATCAAAAAGGGGGTGCCAAAATAGGAATGGGGAAACTACACATCCAGAATCTAGAAAAGCGCAACACAACTTGCTTTTGTCCTCAAAAATATAAGTGGGTGAAAGAAACGATCACACTTCTAGTTGTCTCTAGTGGCCTCCAACACCATGTGTGCATGCCATGATCGATACAGAACTCAATTCTGTCACTCTTGGTCATTTCTGTCAGATCTCAGTTCTCTCCAACGCATGCATCAATATTATATCATTTCTAGTAGCATTTTTCAATTATTTAATTGTAGGATTCTTTAGATTAAGGCATAATAGTGGTCTTTTATATGTGATGAGAACCACTCCTTTTTATTTAATTCAGGCTCGAAGTATACATTAAGATACTCCATCTGATGTTTAGTGAAGTTAATAAGTTGTTTAACGATAGATGTGGTAGAGTTAAGCCCAAGTTCCACATTGGTCGAGGGCCTCTGCCTTTCTGATAAATATGCAGTTTTTGTATGTTTTGGGGGTGAAGTTTTTGGAAAATAATAGAAGAAGTAGAAGGGCTAGACTTGCGCAGATGACTGTAAAGTTCTCTACCTAGTGAATATATGTTGATGACAGTTGTCTTCTCTTACTCAAACTTGTATGTGTTTAATCTTGTCTTGAATGAAAATTTTGTGATGTGTCCAATGTACATTTCCTTATTCTTTCAGCCATTGTTTTAGTACATCTTCTTGTTGACTCTGCAACCTGTTATACAACTACTGTTTAGTGAAATATATACTATTCGACACCCTGTTGAATGATTTGCATTTAGATATTTTTCTAAGTTTTAAGATATTATTTTAAGTCTTTATTCTCACATAGCAAGTGATTCATTGCATTGCTTATTGTTGTTTCATGTGTTTTTCTTTTCATATCCCCAGTTGTTCATTAATACCCATACCATTGGAAAAGGAGAACCTACTCTTATATTGTGTGGCAATTCCAACCAGATTACCATCTTTGAAAATATATCCTTAACCTAACCAAGAAAACCAACTTATCAAAAAACTGATCATTATAAACTTGAGGTGGCCTAGCTTTTCCCTTTTGCGGTCAAGTGCAAACTTTAGGACCAACAACCTTCACAACAAAGCCTTTTAGTTGTTTCATATAGATTTCTTCTTCCAAATCCCCATGTAGAAATGTTGTCTTCACATCCATCTGTTCTACTTCAAAATCAAGTGCAATAACAACAGATAATAGAAATCTTATAGAAGTTAACTTAGCAACGGGAGAAAAAATCTCACAAAATTCAAGTCCCTCAACCTGCGAGTAACCCTTTACTACTAACCGAGCTTTGTATTTCTCTACTTTTCCTTCTACATTGAGCTTATCTTTAAATACCCATTTGCTTCCAATGAGATTTATTCCAATCAACAACTCCACTAGATCCCAAGACTCATTCTTATCCAATGTTGTCATTTCTTCATCCATGGCCTTTTTCTAGAGATTTCCATCCTCTGAATCCACTGCCTCCTTGATAGTTCTAGGATCGTCATCAGTAATAGACAAAGAAAAATTGGAACAAAAAATTAGATGCATTATACCTTTCTGGTAGCCTTCTTTCTCGAACCGATCTCCTCAATACTGGATTATGAGGATCTTCTTCTTATGATTTTTTTTCCTCTGTAGAGTTTGATTTATCATACTTTAAATCAAACTCTATTTTATTTGGTTCTTCCTTACTTGGTAGGACTTCATGTTTAATGACATCCTTCATTTCTCTAAATACCACATCTCGGCTATACACAATATTCTTAGTTTATGGGTTCCAAATCTTATAACCTTTGAGACCATCTTTATACCCAATAAAGATACACTTTTCAGCCTTCTTATCTAGCTTACTCATGTTTTCCTTTGGAACATGAACATAGGCCTCATAGACAAATACCTTGAGATGTGTGAGAGAAGGTTTCTTACCAGTCCATACCTCTTCTAGAGTCTTGTCATCCAACACTGATGAGGGTGATATGTTGATTAGGTAACATGCAGTACCCACTGTCTCTTCCCATAATTTTTTCCCTAACCCAACACCACTGAGAATGTACCTTGATTTTTCCATCAACATCCTATTCATCCTTTTTGCAACTCCATTCTAATGAGGTGTATATGGAGTAGTCTTATGCCTTGCTATACCACACTTCTTACAGAATTCTTCAAATTCTGATCCCAATTATTTTTGGAACGAAATGAAAGGAGAGATGTTACAATGAAATACTCATGAAAATGGCCAGAAACAAAAAAATACAACAATACTTGATTTCTATTAATGAAAGAATTGTAAAGAGACTGTAAAATGCAGAGTGCAAGACTCGCTAGAATGGTGGCAGCTTTATCTCTGAGAAGATATGTGACAGCTACACTCATTCACAAGAAGATCATTACATTGAGGCTCTAAAGTCCTTTTTATGATAAACATGAATGTCAAAACCCTAGACATCCAAAAACCTAACCCTAGGAGATGAAACGCCAAAAGTCATGTGGGCCCTATTTGGGTAAGTTAGTACATTAACTTCTCAGGGTCGTAACTTTTGCATACAATCTCCATTTTAGGTGCGTGATAGCCCATTGGAAAGTTATTTTCGATAACTACGCATTACATCATCAAACTCTGTCTATGTCTATAGTTTAACTATGGTGAGCCAAAAAAACACTCTTTAGGGCCCCAAAACGGCCCTAGAAGTACAACAAGATGTGTTGACATGAAAACATACAAAATCAGCTAGTTGGATTGGGTGGGAGACCACCGGTATCCACCTGGAAGATGTCTATGGATTTAGGTAGCCACCAAAGTGTAGAACCCACAATTACAAGGAAGTATAGAAGAACGTGTTACACTAAAAACTGAAAAGAGGAGCAAGTTGGAACATGTTGGTGACCACCAATATCCACCTGGATCAATCCTCCTCACTTAGGAAGAAATGGTATACATTGAGTTAAGTGCCCAGGGAAGAGGGGAAAGAATTTTATGAATCTGAAGCTTGTTGATTTGCATGCCTTGTTGGAGAATTTGTGCTTCTTTGCTTGTGGAAGACTGTCACAAACCTATTGTTGGAGGGGTTGAATCTATTCCACCAACTTGTTGTCTCTAGGTTGGATGGTGCGTTGTGTAGGAACTATTGTAGGTGAAGAAATAATATCTTATGTCTCTTCGACAATCTGTTTTTTCCGTATAGAAGGTGTTGAGGCTGCAGTGCTTGTAGTGGTCTTATGTGCATCCTTTGAACATATTGTGAAGAGGATGATTTTTTCAGTATGAGAGATTACCTTGCGGTGTCTTTTTGGTGGAGAAGTAGTTGAAACTACCTCTGGTATCCTATAAAGATGACCTCCTAGAATAATAATGACACTACGATGTGTAGACTCATAGACAACATGATGTTTCCACATATATGGTTGGCCCAAAACAACATCATAGAAATCGACATGGGAAATATCACACACTACCTCATCCCTGAAGGGATGGATGCCATGGGACAAGAGACACTGTTGGAGGACATGAAGATCTCGTCCCTGGTGAAGCCACCTGATGTTGTATGGTTGTGGGTGTGGTGTTGTCAACAAACCCAAATGTTTGATGACCTTAGCTAAGATGAGGTTCTTCTGGTTGTCGTTATCAACAATGAAATGTAACGGGGTCCCCTTCACCCACATATGTGGATGGAAGAGGTGCTCCCCCTCTTCAGGATCTACTAGTTCTTCTAGTTGAATTGTTGTAGTTGCGACAATATAAGTGGGGTCTATGTCAATGATCTATCTATTTTCAATATTTTCTGGATCTGATTCTAAATCGGGGTTTGGATCCATGTCTTTGACCTCAACCACCGATGAATATTTCGAGAAACATTCATCGGTGTTGTGCCAGGGGATTTTGTGAAAGTCACACCACTTCCCAGTGTCATGATTCATCTTTAATTTACCCTTTTGTCCTGTGTCTTGGACTGGTTGTCTAAAGGATGTTGGTTAGGGTCGTATTTATGGTTCTTTGGTTGTTGCAGATTTGTAGACCCAAATTCCCATTTGTTCTAGTTCCTAAATTTCTCCTTGATCTTGACAACATATCGATAGGAAGCTCCCAATGATCAGATGCTTAGGAAATCCATTTCAGTTTGGATGTACCTATGTAGAGCCCCACAATATTTCAGAACCAAATGTTGGTCAGAGTCTTTGATACCCAACTTGGTGCGCAAGGTATGGAAAGTATTTGTGAAATATGACACTCTTTGTCTCTTCTGTTGTTGCAGTGTGGTCCATCTCATGTATTGGTATTCATAGTTATCAAAAAGATAGTATTGTTCTTTGACCGCATCCAAAAAAAAATCCCAAGTGGGCTCAGCCCCATATATTCTAGATTCCTCTGTGGAACTTTGCTCCCAGTAATTTTCCCACCAATGTTTGACATGGGGGAGAGACTTGAGGAGTGCGAAGGTGATATTTTCCCTGCCAGAATTTTTTTGAATGGAGAAATAACCTTCTAATAGATTTAACCATTTTTCTAGGGCATCCACATCTTTTTGACCTTCAAATACGGGACTATCAAAATTAACTCTTACCTTAAAGGGATAGGTTCCTCCAAAATGGTCACTTGATGAAGATGTGCATGTTGCTATCGACAAGCGTTGAAGGATGTGTGCAAAATTCTCCATCATTTGGTCCCTCTGTCGCGCGAGAGATTTCTCAAGAAATAGGTTAATAGAATATTTTTCTCCATCATTTTTCATTTCTGCTACCATTGAGGGTTTCTTAGGCATGCGAGAGTGATTTTCCTCAAGAGAGACAAACTTGAGACCCAACTAGATATACTCGAACCTCACCGGGGACATGCGCTGAAAAATGATGAAGAGTAGTCTTCTCTGATACCACTGATCCAGATTATTTTTGGAACAAAATGAAAGAAGAGACATTACAATGAAATACTCATGAAAATTTCCAGAAACAGTGAAATACAACAATACTTGATTTCTATTAATGAAAGAATTGTAAAGAGATTGTAAAAATACAAAGTGCAAGACTCGCTAGAATGGTGGCATCTTTATCTCTGAGAAGAGATGTAACAACTATGCTCATTCACAAGAAGATCATTAAAATGAGGCTATGAAGGCCTTTTTATGATAAGCATGAATTCCAAAACCCTAGACATCCAAAAACCTAACCCTAGGAGATGAAACGCCAAAAGTCATGTGGGCCCTGTTTGGGTAAGTTAGTACATTAACTTCACATGGTCGTAACTTTTGCATATGATCTATGTTTTAGGCATGTGATAGCCCATTGGAAAGGTCTTTTTGAGAAATACACCTTACGCCATCAAAATTAGAATATATCTACATTTTGACTTTGGCGAGCCAAAAAAGAAACTATTTAGGGCCCCAAAACTCCCCTGGAAGTACAACAAGATGTGCTGACATGAAAACATACAAAATAATCCAGTTGGATTAAGTGGGAAGCCACCGATATTCACCTGGAAGATGTGTATGGATTCAGACAACCCTGAAAATGTAGAACCCAGAATTACAAAGTAGTACAGAAGAACATGTTGCACCAAAAATGGAAAAGAGGATCCAATTGGAACAGGTGGGTGGACACTAATATCCACTTGGATCAAATTCATTCCTATGAAAATCTCTGCCATTATCTGTCCTCAACACCTTAATTATTTTCTCTGTTTGATTCTCAACAAGAGCCTTATACTCTTTAAACATGTCAAATACTTCATATTTCTTCATGAGGAAATATATCCAAGTATTCCTCGAAAATTCATCTATAAATGACACATAGTACATATATTTTCCCAATGATTGAACCGACACAGGTCCAAACACATCACTGTGAACTAGTTGTTAAATTCCTTCTACCCTTGTTGCACTAGAGGGGAATCTTACCTGATTCTACTTCCCATATACACAATTTTCACATAAATCAAAATCCAGAGAGCAGTTAGACATACCTTCAACCATACCTTTATCGTGTAGTAGTCGAAGACCCTTCTCTCTTATATGCCCCAGTATTTGATGCCACGACATAACCTTTTCTCCAAAGACTGTAGGAGTTCTTTCTTCTTCAACTCCAATATCAGGAACAATGGAACCACTACACCCATCAATAATAGTTCTTCCTTGTAGCTTATACAGAGTTCCAAACCAAGCTCCCTTCATATGAAATTTTAATATCAACAACTACTAACTGACTTACCATAGTATTGAAGGAATTCAAATTCTTTGCCATCGATTCTCCATCACTCATCCTTAGGTTATACAATTTCTTTATCAAGAATAGTTTATTTACTAGGGACTTAGACTGATACAACTTCCCAAACTTATCCCATAAATCTTTGGTTGTAGATTCCTCTGACATATTCAGAAATACTGAATCTGAGAGACATAGACGGATTGTGCTCTTCGCCTTCCAATCCAACTTTTTCTAGTCATATGTTGAAGTTCCTATAGGTGCAGTATCAGGATCTACCGTGATCCGCTAATATATGTCCACCAACAGATAGTCCATATTGATCTTCCACATCTCAAAAAATTTCCCATTAAACTTCTCGATCTCCATTTTTGAACTACTCGCCATTTCTTTTCACCTGAAAAATCAATATCACAGATCTCCCACTGTAACAACGCTTATCACAGTCCCGACCCAAACCCTTAACCATAAATGCATCCCCCTAAATCCAACAAATAAATGATACCAAATGTATATTTTAACCTTGTATAATATTTTACTTCAAATAGATTTTCAATAAAAGAACAAAAAAGATACAATGGAAAATACACACTTTTCACACAGAGTTTTTCCATGGAAACCTAAACTGGGAAAACCAACATATTCTATATTCATTCATAGTGATACATTTTTTACAATACCATATACATATAGCAGTCAGTGGCATCCAAAACCCTAACCTAATAACTTGTATTAGTCAACAACCCTAATTCCTTAACCGGAAATAAAAAATCATTGGAAGAAAACCATGTGTCGAAAAACTGCCCAACAATGGACATGAAAATCGAGGCGACATGAAAAATCAGGAAAATGTGACACATTTCCCAAGGAAAAAGAAATTCTCAGGGGAGCTATCCCCAAAACCAAAAGGAGGGGCTTAGNNNCCCCCCATGTGTTCCCAACACAATGTAGCATACACTAGGGCTAGTCATGCAAAGAATATAACACATACCCAACAAGGCATAACTTTTGCATACAAGCTCCGATTGACACAACTTTTGCACCGTTGGAAAGGTATCGATGTGTAGACTAGCATAGTAGGATCCAAGTTATGTCGGGAAAGTTTTAACCCTAAAAAAATTCATTATATGCCTCAAAATGGCCCTAGAAGGTTCTAGACCCCAATTTTCCAAATTGGGACCTGCCACTAAAATGGTCTTACAAGCCTATTCCTCCAATTTTTTACACTTTAAAAGGATCGATATAGATGAAAAACAATATAATTATCCAATCCAGATCATACCTCACCATTTAGGGAGGCTTTTGGTCCATACAAGATTTTACTGAATGAGGTGAGGAAACTTTTCCTCTACCTTCACCCTAGAGTACCACTTTGCTTTGCCTAGAAGTTGTCATTTCAACCCAATCTACTAAAGGTCATGCCTACCCTATCTTGTAGTTATAGACCGCTTCTACAAAACTATGTCCTCTGCTAACTTTGTTAGAGCATCTGGTGTTAATTCCTCTACGAAAGGTAGGACCTACTCCTCCTCCTGATCTGACATGGAGGGATCATAAAGTTTGAGATTCTCCACATTCACTACTGAGTAAATGTGCATGTATGGGGGTAGACTGAGTCTGTAGGTATTATTTCCCACCTTTTCCAATACCTCAAAAGGACCATACCGCATAGCCTTGATCTTGTTACCAATACCTTGTAGCCTTTCCTTATTCAGTTGTAATCATACTCTGTCTCCCACTCTAAATGTTCTCTCTATTTTGTGTTGGTCATGTCTAACCTTGTACTTTTCCTGTGACTTCTTCAGAGTCTCTTATACCTGTAACTGGATCTGTTTGACCTTCTCAACAAATGTTTCTGCTTTAATGGATATCCTGTGAGGTCCTCCCTCACTCCTGATTTTCCATATACACCATATAAGGGTGAAGGTGGTAGATACCTAAGTCAAGTTTCAAAAGGTGACTTACCAGTAGCAGTGAGGATTACTCTATTATAAGAGTGTTGTGTATAGATTAGATTTCCATCCTTGGTCTTCGAATGATTTTTATTGTAACCCCTCAAAAGGTGCACCAAAGTATCATTGACTACTTATGTCTACCCATATGTCTATGGATGAAATGTTGTAGATCTCTTCAACTTAGTGTCCATATTCTCCCACAATATCATCCAAAATGCATTAAGAAATCTAGTATCTCTATTTGAGATGATTCTCCTTGGTATCCCAAAGTGCACCCAAACATGTTTAAAGAAACATTTTATTTCTTTCTGTCCCCTAATGGTATTTTTACAAGGCATGAGAATGTACATTTTGTTGAACATGTCAACTACCACAAATAAATAGTCATGTCCCTTCCATATGGTTGGTAAACCTCCCACAAAATACATGGAAATGGTTACCCAAGGTCGAGTGGGTACATGTAAGGGATGGCATAGACCTTGCTTATTATTACTGGGCTTGTTGGTACAACAAATATACATCCTCTAATATACTATGCTACATCTTCTTGCATTCTGGGCCAATACACAAACCTTTGTAAATTGGAAACTTCCTTCCCAACACCAAAATGTCCTATAACATTGGAGGTGNTTATTACTGGGCTTGTTGGTACAACAAATATACATCCTCTAATATACTATGCTACATCTTCTTGCATTCTGGGCCAATACACAAACCTTTGTAAATTGGAAACTTCCTTCCCAACACCAAAATGTCCTATAACATTGGAGGTGTGAGCCTCTCTGATAAGTTGCAGTCGTTCACCTTTAGGGACACAGAGCTTTTCAATCTTGTATATTAAATAGTTCTTGAAATGATAGTCATCCTTGTTGTCACCTTCTTCTATATGAATTTGTCCCTGTAGCTGTTGAAACACCTCATTCAAGTCCTCACATTTTATGTATGCCTCTTTATATGCATCATGGGTAAAAGGTTCCATGTGCATCATAGTTCCCAAACTTGTAATCTTGGATGTGGGTTGCTATGAAAACATGTCTTCCAACTTATTTGTGCTACCCTTCTTATAATTGATGACTAGATGAAATTGTTCTAAAAACCCCATTCATTTGTAATGCATGGTTTTTTGTACCTTACTCTGGGCATGCAAATATTGTAGTGGTTGGTGATCTTTGTGGATGATGGTATCCTTTCCCATCATATAATGCTTCTACTTTTTGATATCTTGTACCAAGGCATATAGATCCTTGTCATAGGTAGGGTAGTTGAGAACTGCCCCATGAAATACTTCAGAATGATAGCATATCAACCTTCCTCCTTGCATCAAAACTTCTCCCATGGCATACTCACTTACATTTGTCTCCACTTCAAATGGATTTTGCAAGTTTGGTAACGTGAGCACTGGTGCTTGACTGATATTTATTTTCATCTCATCAAAGGCCTTATGTTGATTCTTCCCCCACTAAAAAATCTAACAATTGGTTGTTATGGTGTGGAGTGGTGCAACTACCATTGAAAAAGAATCTATGAACTTCCAAAAGAATTGTTCTACCCCAAAAAAACTCCTAAATTCAATGGAATTTGTAAGAACTAGTCATTTCATGATATCCTCCATCTTTGTGGGATCTATCTTGATCTCCCCTCCACCGATCACATAACCCAAATACACTAAATATTGCTGAGCAAACTCACATAAGATGTGATATGTTTTCCTCCTAGGTAGAATTATAAACCAATATATCATCCAAATAAACAATAACAAATTAATTTAGATAAGGGCGTAAAAAATAATTCATTAGTATCCTAAATGTAGCTAGTGCATTGCATAAACCGAACAGCATAACCAACCACTCATACAAACATTGCCTTGTCTTCAAGGAGGTATTCAAAATATCTTCTTCTTTGACTCGTACTTGATGATATCCTGATTTCAAATCCAACTTAATGAAGTACTTTTCATTCTGCAATTGGTCCAATAGATCATCGATCCTTGGCAAAGGGTATCGATTCTTCAATGTAATCTTGTTCAATTCACTATAATCGATGCACATTCTCCAAGTTCCATCCTTCTTGAGAACAATTATGATGAGTGACCCACAAGGTGAGGTACTTGTTCAAATCACAACCTACTCCAACAACTACTGCAACTGCTTCTTTACTTCATTTTCTTCTAGGAAAGAGTGTCTATATAGCCCAATATTCAACAAGGGAGAGTCTCGCAATAATTAGATTTCATTCTCCACTTCCCTCTTAGGTGATAGCCCTTTAGGCTCCCAGAAAACTCCTTTGTATGCATGTAGAAACTCATCCAATTGATGTTTCTTCTCTTTAGTACACTTCTCTAGGGATTCCTTCACCCTCATTGACTCATCATGAGACTGATTTTCTCTTAAGAAAATCAAAACATATTTCCTACTAAAACTAATCAAATTCTTGGCTTGCTTGGTATTTACTAGTGAGATATTTGATGTGCCTATATGCGCATTGATGATGTAGTAGTTCCCATCCTTGATCAGTTGGTATTGGTTGGATCTCTGAATGAATATTTCATCTTGTTAACAGGTCCAAATGGCCCATCAAATAGGTAAAGGATAATTCCCGATGACAGGTCCCAATCAAACCTACTCTTGTTTGGTCTAGCATTTTCGACAAGTGTATGGGCCTCATTGCCGCTCATAATTAAAATAAGAAAAAATGGAAAAGACAACAGAATACCCCCCAAAGGGTTCTAATTAATCCTAAGGCTAGTCTAAATAAAACAAACTAATCTAATCTAACTACTTCTAACCTATCCCGCGGGAGAAAAACTAATATATGATCACAAATTAAAATGATACCTGGAAAACAAAAATAATTCATGGTCACCAAAGAATATTATATCAATAATATTGCATATATCATTTCAAATAGTTGAACATAAGACTTGTAACATCATCCCTACACTCATAAGAAATCACAACAACATAAGGATTCTAGATACTAAGCACAAAAATA
The DNA here is from genome assembly GCA_010110895.2 of Picea sitchensis. NCBI lineage: Eukaryota > Viridiplantae > Streptophyta > Pinopsida > Pinales > Pinaceae > Picea > Picea sitchensis. Next base: position 17,226 of record SNQJ01S0097669.1, on the reverse strand, counting down.
GTTCACTTGATCAATACCCAGAAAATGTAAACCACAAATACAAGTGTAGAAAAGTCCCACAAGCATTTGCAAATAGTTATGACTTCAAGATGCCTTCTTTTCTTTATTAATTCAGAAGTAATAGTATTATATTTCATTACAAAAGACATAAGTGATTATTACATTTAGCAAGCTCTCTTTTATAAAGCAAGAGAGACTCTTTAGTTCTAGCAGTTGTTCGTTTCATTTCTCTTTGTTTTATTATTTTTACATTCCAAGTCTCTTTTTCATATTCAAAAATGTATATGTGTGAGTTACAAATGGAATATGAAGAGATTCTTGGGTGGTTACATTCGCCCTAGTTTTACAAAATATATTTATTTAAAAATTATTATTCACTTAGCTTATTGGTGTTGTCATTCGAATTACTTGAGTTATTCTGGGAATTTATGGCCTTCACCTACTGAACAAGATCAATTTGGATTCTCCTCCTCTGTATTATCTTTCCATTGATTTATTCTTGGCTCGATTTCATTGCTTGTGGCTTGACATGTGATTGTTTGAAGTCTCCATAGCCAATTCTTCAAATAAATTCGGCTCCCATTTGCATTTTTTTTTTCCAGATAATTTCCACTCAGTATCTACCAAAACTTTCTATCCAACCATGGTCTCCTCTCCTCCATATTTCTATTGAGCTATTGTTGGCCTGATTTTGTTACCTGTAGCTCCGGATATGGTTGTTTGAAGTTTGTATGTCTATTTTTCCCCTAAATATGCGGTATGTTGTTTTCTTCATTTTCAGATATCTATTGTCATATATTCGGCCTGGATACCACTTCCATTGCATTCCTTTGTCCTATACCTTTCCAACTAGGTATCACGGACATAATTCCGACACGTGGAAAAATTTATGCTCATTTAAAGATCATCGTTCAATATCCATAGATTTAGCCTCTGGGTGAATCTGGACCATTGATCTTCAACCTGCAAAAAGGATTCAGACATGCATAAGCGATTTTGACAATCAACATTTCAAATGGTTTATCCCCTATAGATAATTTGAATATGAATCTAAGCAGGCGTGGGACCTATGGCTTGTAGTTTAATTTCAACTAATTTTCCCTTTTTTAAATTAAAAGAATAATTAAAGAATAAAATAGAAAATAGAAAATAGCCAAAATTATTTACATTATTTACAATTATTTACAAAATTTACAAGAATTAATTACCCCTCATTAAGTAAAATCAAAATCAAACTAAACTAATAACAACCATCAATGAAAAATAAAAATTACTAAGGTTAAAATTAATAAAATGATAAAAATTATGTTAATCCACTCTGGATTTGAACCTGTGACCTCTGAGGAAGAAACACATGTTTATAACAATCAGGCCCATTCAAGTTTCTTATTTATTTTTCCTACGAGAAACTAGTAATCCATGAAAAAATAAAAAATGATTTTAAATAAATAAAATAAGAAAATAATTAAATAAAAATAAA
>SNQJ01S0097669.1:0-10756 GCA_010110895.2 Picea sitchensis | reverse complement strand
AAAAATAAAATAAAATAATTAAAAAATGAAAATGAAAATAATGAAAATTTAAATTACAAATACAAGTTCCACACCTCGTCAGGGTTCTTCTAGTTGAGGTTCTGCGCCTAGGGGCTGTAATTCAGGAAAAAAAAACTGTGTAGGGTAGGATTCCAAAAAATGGGCATCATGGAGAGTAGTGAGGCATATGGTGACTAAGGATGTGGTGATTAAGTTGAGACGAAGGGAAAGCGAAGAAGGAGAAAGGACAACACTTTGTGTGACAATTTAATGTCACAAATTGCGACAAGTAGAAACAGGAGATCAACTCCAACCAAGTGCACATGACAGCTTAATCCACTCAATACACACATCTCAAAGAGAGTACATACTCATATTGCAAATAGAGGGAATCAATTAGGACGAGGAAAAGGGCTTTGCATTAGATCACCATGCATGGGACAGATAGCTAAGATTCGTAAGGCAACGATACAACAAGGACTCACAATCGAGAATATGAATGGACTTATGGCATGGATTTTGGCAAGAGGTAAGACCAAAATAGACTCAGTATAGATTAGTATGAAAAGGTTCAGGGATAGGCTTGCAAAAGAAGTAGGTTCGACATCCTTAGAGGATTCAAACCTCAAGGAAACTACAAGTGAAGGTAATTCCCTTCCCAATAAGGAGAACTCATGCAAGAATCAAAGTTTAGGTCATGGAAAGGATTAAGATATTCCCCAACAGGCCTCTCAAGGCTAGAGTGGTCACGTGAACGAAGCGTCTCTACAAACCCACTCCTACAAAACAGGAGAATGGTATCAACCATGTGACCAAAAGAAGGCTTGCCAATACTATAAACAATATATTCCTTTCCTTTAAGCCAATTTAGAAGAGAGTGTTAGGTTTATTCAAAAAAAACATGGTGGTCATAGATGAATGTCTTGAAACTACATGTGCCAAGTCTCAACTCAAACGAAGGACCGATAATTAGGCGATTTAGACTTAGAGTTCAAAACAAAATATTAAGATATACATGTCACAATATAAAATATTTAAAAATGAAGAGCAATCATGCCAACATGAAGATGCATAGTTTGAGTTAGTCAATCAAGAGATGCAATAGAAAATCAAACCTTGTAGCCACATAATATCACCAAGAATTTTGAAATCAAAAAAAAATCCAAAGATGACATGTCAATTCCATCACACAAAATGTCAATGAAACATCATAGGTCAATAATCATAATGAATACATTTGAAACCATCATATCGAAAGGAATAATTAACACCAATCAAATATAGTCATCAATCAAGATAAAACCCCCAACTCCCTCAATGTAGGAAAATAAACAACGTTAGGCTCAAGCAGTAGAGGATTAGGCAATAGGTTTGAAAATTTAGTAGAGTGTCCCTTTCCTTTCACTTGTAAAAGAAAACCTTAAAGATGGGTTGTTGTGGTCACAAGAAATGGAAACAAATCAAAAGAGCCAATTATCTCTGTCAATAGAAGTCTAGGGCCTTTACTTCATATCCAAGTTTTATATATAAGCTCAACAAGAATGTAGAAAATTTTCTAATAGTCATGGGTACCACAATGATACCAAAATTATAAAATATATAACCCAATGTTTCTAGTACTATTAATCTAAAACACCTTTTTCAAAGAGCCAATTAATGAGATAACTTATTTTACATGATGCACACTTCATATTAGCTATGTTTCAACAATGATTTTTCACTTGTATTAACAATAAAACATCTACATAAGTGTATTCCTCGTCTCTCTTTTCCCAGCATTGCTTCGTTGTTAACGATACCATACAAACATGGCCCTACTGCCAGCAAGCATCCATATCCCTGACAAGTTTACTTCTACTTTCCACACTATTAATAGTGCTTTCAACTTCCTTTTCTATTTCATAATATGTTCACCCTTTTAGATTTATATATAGATATGCATGTGCACATACGGTGTGAAGGAAGCGGGGTGGTACAAGAGTTGTTTTGATTTGTAGAGTAGATGTTATGTGTTTTAGTTTAACCCACATGTCTCCCCAAAAACTGTCATAGTATTGGCCATTTTATTGATTTGAAATGGATGGAGCTCAAAGAAAAGAGTGGATAGACACTTTCCTATACTTATAGATTATCATGGTATGCTCAACAAACACATGTGTTCTACCACAACTATCAGTCCATACCTACAGCTGAGAACTTCAGGAATGTTCATTCAGATAGATCATCCCATGCATCTTATGACTTGTAAAACATTCATTCAGTATGTGGCTAGAATTGGACCAACCCCTCATTGAAATTTTAAAGAGTAATCCTCAAGGCAAGCTAACAAGTCAATTTAGTTCAAGGAACATACCAACATTCAAATCAAAAGATGGAAGCAATATGTACAAGAAGAAACAAAGCGCTGAAATCATAAGCCAATTGATGAAAAAAAAATTAAAATAAAAGGAATTTGAATCTAGAGTGTTAGTCATCGAAAGGATGAAAAATGGCTAAAAAAAATGAGAATAGAACCTAACAACAAGTAATAAATATGGCGCAACAACAGTGAAAGTGTTTTCAATGAACAATCGATAGTAAGCCAAGGGAAATGACCAATCAAGAAAATTTAACGACTCAATATCAAGCCCAATGAAAAGATTCCCAAGGTTTCTTATATAAAATAAAAACAAACTAGAGTATGGGAATTGATGATCTAGTGTAAACGATTTGCAACACAATTCTCCACTCACATTGTCACATACAATTTCTTTCATTCATTGCAACAAAACAATCTTTTGGGAATCTAGCAAAATGGGTTGATGTAGAATCTCAATCAAAACATATTTCCAAAAACCAATTACATGAAACATTCCACAAACCCATAAGCTCTTAATATTTCGTGACATAAGCCAATCCTTTGCACACTTGTGGATAATTTATTTTTCAATAGAAGACACATTTCATATTTCTCACCAAAACACCATTTTCTCTTTGCTATAAAACATAATCGTTATCCACATAGATTCAATAATTCAATCTAATAAGGAAAAGAGGAAAAATCATAGTTATGGAGGCCTTCAAAATAGTCATCAAAATGAATCCAAACATCGACAAGATCATAAATAAATAAAATAATACTTGAATGAGGCTATATCTTTGATCAGTTGTTGGGTTGGTGACAAAATATCACAAAGGAATTTGAGTTGTCGAGTTTAGATTAACACTTCCCTAAGTTACTTTCATTGAAGAGAAGAATCTTGAGTTGTTGGTTGCATAAGCCATTTCCCCAACCTACATAACAAAAGAGAATGGTGTGATCATCTTTTAGATGTTTTGGGAAGAAATCTTCCTCTGACTGACTAACTTATTAAAATGAAATTAAACTAAAAAGAAAGATAAAGGTCAAAATTAAAACCAATTCTAAGCAAATCATGTTAAGCTAATGTAAACTTAAACTAAGTGGCTTTTCATAAAACTTATGCAAATGCCAATGTTTTCATCAAGTACTCATTTTTTGTTCATTCAATCAGCTACCACAACCTTCTTCTTGAGATATAAGCACTATGTGTTCTTCCCGCAATATTCCATTTAACATGAAGGTTAGTGTCATTGATTGTTGTGAGCTTTTGATCCTCTAGAAAGAATGTCTTGCTATTGGATTCATAATCTATCAACTTAAGAAAACAATACCATAAGATTTCAATTCCACCTATCTTCTAAACAAATGAGTCCATCAACAAACCTGAGTCATAAAAATCCAATTCGGAGATTATCAGCATTGTACTCCAAGGCATGTGTGTCCTCTGATTATTGATGACAATGATGTGAAACGTGTATAATCATCTTCAACCTTGTGACAGGCAAGAAGAAATCCTTATGTAAATGGTGGCAATTAAGACACTTTCATAAGAAAGCAAGCAATTTGAGATCAAAACCTAGATAGATTGACCTCCCCATCATAAATGAAAGATAGAATTAGAAATCATAAATAAATTAAATGACTAAAGCCTAATTTCTAATGAATTAAAGTTTAGCATGATGGGAAAGTCCATAAAATTGATATCTTAAGTCTCCCAAGAGTGTCCCAAGTAGAGAAAACATGAATTTCACTTCCTTGAGATTACATGTTGCATAAATGAAATGGGAAAGAAGAGTGTGTAGCTTGTCTCTCTACTAGATGGGTTTCTATTTAAAAGCATGAGGAATATAATCTAGAAGACAAAATTAGCCATCTCATGAGTACAAGGGATCAAATATAAGATATTCTTAATTATCCCAAACAATTCTTATCTTTTATGTTTATTAATAAATTTATTTTGGGTTCAAGGAGTGCTGGAGAGTGTGGGGCCCAATAGATTACTGAGTTACAGCCCGCAAGATATTCACATATTGAAACTTACTATCATGGCTAAAATAAAAATAAAAGATGAAGATTTGAAATTAGAATCTTAGAAGTTGCATTGACATATTCTATAAAGACGCTTACAACTCCCAAGCATTTGAATGGATTCAACCTGAGATAAGTGTATAGTTCTCATCCATGATAAAAATAATATTTCTTAAGAATGAAACCATAAATAGTGACCCAAAATCAACAAACCCAAAGGATGAAAATATATTGTTCAAGACAATATCAAGTATGAAAATCCATTAGATTAACAATCCTATGATTGAGACCTTAGTCGACCAATGAGTTGGGGAAAAAAAGGATTGGTTCCCAAGTAATTTTCTAAAAAATATATCAGCAAAATATTTAATATAAGAGTGTTTTCCACAATGTCAAAACATGTTTGCAAGAAGCCTAAAAGAATATCTCTTGTTGTTGTGTATTAGATGAAACTTTGGTGAAGAGAGCTGCAAGATAATATATGGAAATCCTCCTTGAAAAAATAACTAAAAAAGGCATAAGACACGTGCAGCCTATTGAGTAAGTTGGTTGTCATTGATGTCAACCCTTGAAGAAAGCCCCGCAGCACAAAGGTTTGGGTAATGGACCCAAGATTGTTTGATGTAAATATGACTCAATATTGTTTTTTCATGGTTGATAATAAGTAAATATGGATGAAATCCAAAGTGGTCCCCTTATGGTGAAAGCCCTCACGGGAAGATGCTTTGCGGAGTAAGAGAACCCATGCTTAATTGTGGAATAATGAGATAAAGAACAATGAATTACTCAGGGAAACTATCCTAGATGGATATTTCTTTTCATTCCATTTCTAGTGGTATGTGGAATGTCACATAACTCCTCACGGTTAGAGAGTTATGGCCATGAGAAGTTGGAGACCTCAGGTTTGGGTAATGGACCCAAGTTTTTTTGATGGGTAACGGTATGAGTTATGATATATTTTCAGATAATACTATTCTATATGGGTATTACATGTCATGCCATTTCTGGTGGTATGTGTAACATCACATAACTCCTCACAGTTAGAGAGTTATGGCCTTACGAAGTTGGAGGACCCTCATATGTCATCTAGAAGCCCCAAAAGGTCAAAGTAGTCAAAGTGGTTTAAGAGATTTTAAAAGGTAAATAATAAAGTGAAGTAATGAGTGTATTNCATAAAGGGAGAAAACCTCTTCTTCTTCGAAATGATAGGCAGTCTTTTTCAGTTCTGTACATCATTTACAATTGAGCACCAACTCAATGTGAGGCTGCTACCTCTGTTTTACAAGCTGCAACTTGTTTGAGAGAACCAACTCTTTGGTTTCTCTAGCACCCACTAGAAGGAAGCACCAACTCCCTGAATACTCCAGCACCAACTAGATGGAAGCACCAACTTCCTGAATGTTCCAGCACCAACTAGATAGAAGCACAAACTTCCAGTTACATAGGCTCCAACCCGTATAACAAAGAACACTTTTTCTCCCTAGCACCACCCTGCCACCCTAGTTTCTCTGGCTACAACCAGATGGAAGCTACAACTTCCTGTGTTCAAGCTCCCACTTGAACCTCTGAGGACAAAAGTCCTCCTAAGCACCTCCCAACCACCCTTGAATATTAAATAATGAATACACAAACAACTTATGAAAATACATCACTTCTTACCATTTTTACTCTGTTCTGTAAGTCTGATCTTCAACAAATTGTTCTGCAATTCTTCTCCCTCAACAGGTCAGCTCTGCATCACATTCTTCTGTCATTCTGCTCTACTTTTTTTCTGTATGTCATTATGCTCTGCTTCTGATCTTCATTTCATGCCGCTCTATGCATTTCCTTCATTTCTTGCTATGCCTCTGCTCATTTTCATTTTCTTACTGTTTACTCATTTTTCCTTCAGAACGACAACCACCACACCGTGTGTTTTCAACTTCTTTTATGAACTCGAATAGACGATTCAACTTCCCATTTCCTTCGGCAAGAACCACGAAAATTGTCCCTATAACTAAAACGTTAACACCTTTACCATCATGAGTTCGTTTCAATTCACATATTCGTAACAAAGAAGTTAATTTCAAGAAGGAACGATAACCCTTCGATCAAAATCAAATCTTATCCGCACCGTTGGATAATCTTTATTATTCTTTCCTTTTGAATCGGGTTTTAGCACTTTCAGTGTCGAGATGCACATGTACTCGGAAACCCCGATTCTCCGATCCCCGATGTGCTCCTTTCCCGAGCTTTAGCCCCTTCCGACTACATAATGGTCCATGTGACCAGCTATCATGTGACTGTCACCATACCTCTCGTCGAGGTTTCGGGGTTTACAATGATAATGTGCATACGCCCCTTGGACCTGTGATATGTCGATTCTCGACTTCCTCTGTACTCCTTACACCTGTCCTCCACTGACTCCTGGGTGGCCCACAGGCTATATGCCTTATCGAGAAATCATGTATCGCGATTTCACGATGTCTGATGTTCAATGTTCTTGTCAATACCAAAACCCGATCCCCGAAATTCCGTATAGAGTTGTGATCAATGATCCTGGTGCAATCTAGACTCAATGGTTGCGATTGAATCGCAATATCGCGTTTCGCGATTTTAGAGTTTCTGTTGCAGTGTGTTCTTGACATATCAAAGTCTCGATCCCCAAAACTCCGACCAGGGCTAGGATCTACGGTTCAGATTCATTTTGGATTCAACGGCTGCGATTAAATCGCGAAATCCCATTTCGCGATTTTGGGGTTCTTGATGTCAAGAGATTTTGGCATTACAGAGTCCCGATCCCCGATTCTCTGATGTAAAAAATCAACGGTCTATATCTCATGCTTTCTTTAATGGCTACAATCAAATCGTGAAATCGCATATCGTGATTTCGGGGTTTTCGTTGTCGAGTGAATTGGAAATTTCAAAGTCCTGATCCCCGATACTCTACTGATGTCACACATGGTTTGACACGAGTTAAATACTGCCACGTGTCACTCTAATTCGTGACTTACATGTGCCTGAAGTGTTGAATCTGCCTGACAATTGTCATTACCTGGTTGTTCCACGTGTCCCTAGCCAACGTGGTCTGTTGTCGTGAGTTGGATCGACGGTCTAGATCACATGTTGATCAGACGGTTCAGATTCAGTCGGGATTTCTTTCATCGCGATTTCGGGGTTTCTGTTGTAATTGTTGACGGGACTCATGAAGCTTCGATTCCCGATGGCTTATCTCCCTCGCAGCTTCTGCAGATCTGACGGCTGAGATCCTCTCTCCAACAAGGTCTGTAAACTACGGTCCAGATTCATTTTGGATTCAATGGTTACGATTGAACCGTGATCTTGTTGCAATCTGTCTGATACAAACCGATCAATGTCAACAACCATTTGTTGTCTGCAAACTTGCCATCAATGACAACAACCATCAACACGCATTCGCTGCTTGTTCAATATTTGCCAACACAATCGATAGTAAGCCAAGGGAAATGACCAATCAAGAAAATTTAACCACTCAATATCAATCCCAATGAAAAGATTCCCAAAGTTTCTTATATAAAATAAAAACAAACTAGAGTACGGGAATGTATGATCTAGTGTAAACGATTTGCATCACAATTCTCCACTCACATTGTCACATACAATTTCTTTCATTCATTGCAACAAAACAATCTTTTGGGAATCTAGCAAAATGGGTTGATGTAGATTCTCAATCAAAACATATTTCCAAAAACCAATTACATGAAACATTCCACAAACCCATAAGCTCTAAATATTTCGTGACATAAGCCAATCCTTTGCACACTTGTGGATAATTTATTTTTCAATAGAAGACACATTTCATATTTCTCACCAAAACACCATTTTATCTTTGCTATAAAACATAATCGTTATCCACATAGATTCAATAATTCAATCTAATAAGGAAAAGAGGAAAAATCATAGTTATGGAGGCCTTCAAAATAGTCATCAAAATGACTCCGAACATCGACAAGATCATAAATAAATAAAAACAATACTTGAATGAGGCTATATCTTTGATCAGTTGTTGGGTTGGTGACAAAATATCACAAAGGAATTTGAGTTGTCGAGTTTAGGTTAACACTTCCCTAAGTTACTTTCATTGAAGAGAATAATCTTGAGTTGTTGGTTGCATAAGCCATTTTCCCAACCTACATAACAAAAGAGAATGGTGTGATCATCTTTTAGACAGTTTGGGAAGAAATCTTCCTCTGACTAACTAACTTATTAAAATGAAATTAAACTAAAAAGAAAGATAAAGGTCAAAATTAAAACCAATTCTAAGCAAACCATGTTAAGCTAATGTAAACTTAAACTAAGTGGATTTTCATAAAACTTATGCAAATGCCAATGTTTTCATCAAGTACTCATTTTTTGTTCATTCAATCATCTACCACAACCTTCTTCTTGAGATATAAGCACTATGTGTTCTTACCGCAATATTCCATTTAACATGAAGGTTAGTGTCATTGATTGTTGGGAGCTTTTGATCCTCTAGAAAGAATTTCTTGTTATTGGATTCATAATCTATCAACTTAAGAAAACAATACCATAAGATTTCAATTCCACCTATCTTCTAAAGAAATGAGTCCATCAACAAACCTGAGTCATAAAAATCTGATTCGAAGATTATCAGCATTGTACTCCAAGGCATGTGTTTCCTCTGATTATTGATGACAATGATGTGAAACATGTATAATCATCTTCAACCTTGTGAGAGGCAAGAAGAAATCCTTATGTAAATGGTGGCAATTAAGACACTTTCATAAGAAAGAAAGCAATCTGAGATCACAACCTAGATAGATTGACCTCCCCATCATAAATGAAAGATATAATTAGAAATCATAAATAAATTAAATGACTAGAGCTTAATTTCTAATGAGTTAAAGTTTAGCATGATGGGAAAGTCCATAAAATTGATATCTTTAGTCTCCCAAGAGTGTCCCAAGTAGAGACAACATGAATTTCACTTCCTTGATATTACATGTCGCATAAACGAAATGGAAAAGAAGAGTGTGTAGCTTGTCTCTCTACTAGATGGGTTTCTATTTACTAGATGGGTTCCTATTTAAAATCATGAGGAATATAATCTAGAAGACAAAATTATCCATCTCATGAGTACAAGGGATCAAATATAAGATATTCTTAATTATCCCAAACAATTCTTATCTTTTATGTTTATTAATAAATTTATTTTGGGTTCAAGGAGTGCTGGAGAGTGTGGGGCCCAATAGATTATTGAGTTACAGCCCGCAAGATATTCACATATTGAAACTTACTATCATGGCTAAAATAAAAATAAAAGATGAAGATTTGAAATTAGAATCTTAGAAGTTTCATTGACATATTGTATAAATACGCTTACAACTCCCAAGCATTTGAATGGATTCAACCTAAGATAAGTGTATAGTTCTCATCCATGATAAAAATAAGATTTTTTAAGAATGTAACCATAATCAGTGACCCAAAATCAACAAACCCAAAGGATGAAAATATATTGTTCAAGACAATATCAAGTATGAAAATCCATTAGATTAACAATCCTATGATTGAGACCTTAGTCGACCAATGAGTTGGGGAATAAAAGGATTGGTTCCCAAGTAATTTTCTAAAAAATATATAAGCAAAATATTTAATATAAGAGTGTTTTCCACAATGTCAAAACATGTTTCCAAGAAGCCTAAAAGAATATCTCTTGTTGTTGTGTATTAAATGAAACTTTGGTGAAGATAGCTGCAAGATAATATATGGAAATCCTCCTTGAAAAAATAGTTGAAAAAGGCATAAGACACGTGCAGCCTGTTGAGTAAGTTGGTTTTCATTGATGTCAACCATTGAAGAAAGCCCCACAACACAAAGTTTTGGGTAATGGACCCAAGATTGTTTGATGTAAATATGACTAAATATTGGTTTTTCATGGTTGATAATAAGTAAATATGGATGAACTCCAAAGTGGTCCACTTATGGTGAAAGCCCTCACAGGAAGATGCTTTGCGGAGTAAGAGAACCCATGCTTAATTGTGGAATAATGAGATGAAGAACAATGAATTTTTCAAGTAAACTATCCTAGATGGATAGTTCTTTTCATTCCATTTCTATTGGTATGTGGAACGTCACATAACTCCTCAAGGTTAGAGAGTTATGGCCATGAGAAGTTGGAGACCTCAGGTTTGGGTAATGGACCCAAGTTTGTTTGATGGATAACTGTATGAGTTATGATATATTTTTAGATAATACTATTCTATATGGATATTACAGGTCATTTCATTTCTGGTGGTATGTGGAACGTCACATAACTCCTCACGGTTAGAGAGTTATGGCCTTACGAAGTTGGAGGACCCTCATATGTCATCTAGAAGCCCCAAAAGGTCAAAGTAGTCAAAGTGGTTT
>SNQJ01S0097668.1:19290-52711 GCA_010110895.2 Picea sitchensis | reverse complement strand
AAAAATGACCTTATTTTCCTCCCCTGACCTTGGATATATCTTGAGACCCATTCTTGTTTCACAACTAACCTAGTCATTATGGTCATAACACCCTCAAAGTCGATTGATAATGAACAATTGTAATATTCGATAGTTCAAGGACACATCCATTGTTCTTGAGAATGGGAAGAAATGTTTAAGGTTCGCTTCATTTTCTCTTGTTTCCCTCCCGCGACTATGGTTAAGGACTCAATACCCATCCACGATGTTTAAGACCTCATAATTGTGCCCATATTCAACTTGGATGCAAATATTCTCTCGAGACTTCTCATGTCATGGTTTCTAGGTGTTGTTGATCTTTAGAAGGTTAGACTAGGAATTAAGGTTGTTTCTTCCCTTGGTCATGTTTATGCCTAGACACACATTTCCATTCAATAAAACCTACTCAATGCACCTTCACTCAAATTCCAAAGACCCCCTACAAAGTTCGTCTGTGTTGGTTCAAGGACTTGTTTAAAGAAATTGAGCCGAGGAAGCTTCAATAAGATCCAAAGGAAATTTTCTTCATTCTTTGATCATGATTATGGCCCCACAAACCCATGAGTGTTCCCATGTGATAGTCTAACGATGAATTCATGGTGCTTAAGCCTAAGAACCTATGTTTAGGGATAAATATTGTTTTTTTCCTCCCATGACCATGGTCAATTACCTAAGGTTGTTGTTTCCCTACCACAACCATGATTAAGGCCCTAATACCCATGCACCATGTGAAAAACATCTTAGTGGCATGCATATCCAAATCTAATGCTAAAGATCCCTTATTGAGGGCTTGTGTCATGTCTTTTAGGTGTTTCTCATGTCACTTAAACTCCAAGGGATTCAATTAGGTATTAATGTCCTTGCTTACCCCTTGACTAGGTTCAAATTTCAAGAATAATTTTCAATTGATGTAGATTATGAGGGTGACCGCCCCCATGAGAATGTATCCCTCAACTAAGTAGTGGCTATCTCATTCAACTAGAATTCCAGAATTCCCAACACTTAAGAGCAATATCTCCTCATTTCTATGTGTATCAATTAGTAGTTATTGATGTGTGGCATGTAGTTTTGTATTTCATACCTTTGGGATGCGTGAATCAATTATTTTTTATTTTTTATAAGCCTTGGGTTGTGTGCATATTGAGTGGACCCATTAGAGGCCTTTATAAAGGCCACATGGCTAACAGAATAAACCGATCCATATTTTCTTGAGCCTCTTCATATTCGTTATTTTTCTCTTTGATCTGGGTCTATTATGTCAATTTGGTGTACTTCCCTTCTTAGCATAGGTTTTCCTCAATTTAAGAGGGCCTACTTATTCTATAATTTTGGCTTACCGGCCTCAATTCTAAGCCTAGAATTTGTATTTTTTAGTAGTAGAAGTTATGATCTGGTTCCTTTGAAGTGTGCCCTCCCACCTAAATCTACATAGACACTTGCTTTCAACAGTTTTATTTCTGTAGTCACAAATTGAAGTGGAAGTATTTCTCTAGAAAGAAGATATCAACATATTTGGTTATTTGAGCATATCCCACCCACATAGATCTTCGTTGACACTTTATTCTCAAAATTTCCCTTCTTCAATCCAAAATTAATGTGGAAGCCTTGATTTGATAAGAAATTTTAACATCAGCTCTCAATTGGTGGAATTTGAATTTCAACAACAATATGTATTCAAACCTCAACACCCTTCTTGGTGAGGTTTACTAGCAATAACATAATATTTTGAATTCTTTTCATTTATCCATGGTAGATTCCCTTCTTTCATGATCATCTCCCTTGAGGACCTCCTCTTCCCATTCCTTCCTTTCCCTAGCATTGATCTCCCATCCTGTTAGACCTCTCATCTACTTTTTATTTTATAAAAACTAGAAGATAGCATTGGTATAACCATCATTCACCTTAGTTTTGATTGGTTCATGGATGCAAACTACTCTTCATTTATACAAATAGTTCTCCTTCTCTGGAAATACCTTAACCAATCCATATTGTCTCCTACCATATGTAACACCCATTTTTTCTCTGCTAGAAAGTCCCTCAAGGCTTCTAGCTAGTATCTCATAACCCAACAAGATACATCTCCTTCTTGAGACCACACGAAGTCTGAGCCTAATGTTCTATCTAGTTCACATTTATCTTTCACTAATTATCACCCGTCCCTACTGCCCAAAAATGATACTAGCTAGTATCTCATAACCCAACAAGATACATCTCCTTATTGAGACCACAAGAAGTCTGAGCCTAATGTTTTGTCTAGTTCACATTTATCTTTCATTAATTATCACCCATCCAAAGATCTATTTTTATGGAGGGTTTTGACTTCATTCTTACCTACATTCACATCAATCAATCTAGTTTAAAACCACTTTGATGACATCCATCCACGAGAATCCTCTACCTTATACCTTGCTCCTTAACCTCCACTCCATTACCATATCTCTCATGGAGATCACCCTATTATTCCAATTTTATCTTCAACCCTTGTATCATTAAATCCCCAATAAACATAGGATGCTACATATATAGGGATATATGACTCTTTTATCCAAGATTTAGTATGGCTCCCATATGCCAATTTGCACAACATTCTTACTTACAAAATTGTTTCCCTCCACCTGCAGATCCCATTACCCAATAGTACATTACCACATAAATCTAACTAGAGGAACGCTAATTCTATGGGTTTAGAAACAACATCTACTCATAATCATAAAAAACATAGATACATAGTGGACTGGTTTATCATCCAATGTAAACTATTCTCCAACAATCATTCACAATTTGTCGCCTCCAAGCATCACATATCCTTCAATTAGAGAACACTCAATGACCTCTCAATAACCCCATTCACAACAAAATGTTGCAACACACATATCATCACTTCGTCGCGTCATCACTGCCATGGGACACAAGTTAGATTAAGCACCTCTATCACATTTGGAGTGAACACTTTCCACGAGGATGTTATAGAAAGCGTACTCCTTTTATTTTATAATTCCTCTCATTTATTTTCCATATCCAACTACATAAACAAATAATCATGATACCACTCTCATCAACCCTCTCTTTTCTAGTATCATCAAACATGATAGGACTCCCATCATGATTCAGACTATTTTTGGCACAAAATGAGAGCAGAGATATAATAAAGAAATGTACATAGCTATATCAGATATCCAAAAATATAACAGAGATATATAACCATAAACAAAGAGATATAATAATACACAATTTCTATTAATGAGTGAAATGTACAAAACTATAGAAATACAGAGTGAAAGACTCACTAGAATGGTGGCAGTTTATCTCTGAGAAGAGATGTGACAGCTACGCTCATTCGCAAGAAGATGATTGTTACAATGAGGCTCCAAAGGCCTTTTTAACATAATTAAAATGCAAAACCCTAACCCTGGAAGATGAAAATCCAAAAGGTTTGTGGGCCCTGATGGGGGTAGTTGATACGTCAACTTCCTGGGGGCATAACTTTTTCATATGATCTTCATTTGTGGTGTTCAATACCTCATCGGAAATATCTATATGAGAAGTACAACTTTAATTGGGGTTAGGGCATGACAATAATCTCCTTTGGCCCCAGAAAAGTCCAAAAACACGTTGTTTAGGGTCTCAAAATGGCTCTGGTAGTTTGGGACTCAAAAAACTGTAAAAAACTACCAAAATGGAAAAAAATTCTTTGAGTCAGTGGAATAGGTGGGTGACCACCGATATCCATATAGATTAATCCTCTCTCCTTAGGAAGAAATGGTCTCGACTCTCAATTGCATTGAGTTCTCGTGGGAGATCGGGAAGTGTTTGTTGAATCTAAACTTTGATGAGCTTCTTTCCATGCTGGAAAAGTACCATTGCTTGGCTTGTGGAAGGTGATCACGAACCTATTATTGGTGGGGTTGAATGTGTTCAACCAGCCTATTGTATATTCTCTTGACTGGGAAATGTGTAGGCACCCTCGTAGGTGAAGAAAAAATATCATCTTTCTCTTTTGCAATCTGCTTCTGTTGGATAGAAAGGTCTTGGGCTAAGGCTGAAGTGGTTGCAATGTCCTTATGTTCATCTTTTGAATAGATTGTGAATATGTTGAATTTTGCAGTATGAGAGATTAACTTGTGGCACTGTTTTGGTGGAATAGGAGTCAGAACTACCTTTGGTATTCCGTAGAGTTGACCGCCCAGAGTAACAATGACACTATGGGGTCGATACTCATCAAAAACATGACGTATCCACATATATGGTTGTCTCAAATGAACATCATAGACGTCAAGAGGGGAAACATCACAAAACACCTCATCCTTGAATGGGTGGATTCCATAAGAAATGTGATACTATTGGATGACATGGAGATCGCGTCCCCAAAGAAGCCACCCATTGTTGTATGGTTGCAGGTGTCATGTTGTCGACAATCCCAACTATTTGACAACCTCTAATGAGATGAGTTTCTTCCGGCTTCCTCTATAAATAATAAAATGTAGCCAGGCCCCCTTCACTCCCATTTGTGAATGAAAATGGCACTCCCCCTCTACAGGATCCATTGGTTCTTCTGGTTGAATTGTTGCAGTCATGATGGTAGTAGTGGGGTCTACATTGATGATATTTCTTCTTCCATTATTTTCTGAATCATATTATAAATCAGGGTTCAAATCCTTTTCTTTGATATCGACAAACAATGATTGTTTTGAGCGACATTCATCGATTTTGTGCCAAGGGACTTTGCAGAAATCACACCACTTTCCAATGTACTTCTTTTTATTTTAATTACCCTTCTTCTTTGGTGGCTTGGATGGGTTTTTGAGAGGCTATTTGTTAGGGCCATATTTTTCATACTTTGGTTGTTGCAAATTTGTAGACTTGAAGTCCCGTTTGTTCTGGTGCCTAAATTTTTGTTGGATTTTCCCAACATATCGATAGGTATCTCCCAAACATGAGATGTACCAAAAATCCATTTCTATTTGGATGTACCTATGCACATCCCCGTGGTATTTCAGAACCAGATGTCACTTGGAGTCTTTGATACCGAACTTGTTGGTGCACAAGGTATGGAAATTATTTGTGAAATTCGACACTTTTTGGCCTCTCTCTTGCCACAGTGTGGTTCATCTCATGTATTGGTCGTCATAGATACCAACAAGGTAATATTGTTCCTTGAATGCATCCAAAAAAAAATCCCAAGTGGGCTCAACCCCATATATTCCAGACTCCTCTGTGGAAATTTTCTCCCAGTATGTTTCCCACTAATGTTTAACATGGAGGAGAGCCTTAAGGACTACAAAGGTGATATTTTCCCTATTGGAGAAATTGTGAACAGAGAAATAACCTTCTAGCTGATTTAACCATTTTTTTAGGGCATTTGCATCTCTCTATCCTTCAAATATGGGAGTATCAAAATTAACTTGTACCTTGAAAGGATAGATGCCTCCAAAGTGGTCGATTGATGAAGACGTGCCTATTGTTATTGGCAGGCGTTGAAGGATGTGGGAACAATTCTCCATCATTTTGTCCCCCTGTCGCATGAGAGCTTTCTCAAACAATAGAATAATAGAATCTTATGCTTTGTCGTCTTTATTTTCTTCTTCCATGGAGGGTTTATTGGTCATGTGAGGGAATTTTCCTCAAGAGAGACAAGCTCGAGACCCAAATTGATATACTCAGACTTCGTTGGGGATATGCATTGAAAAACGATCAAGTGCATCCTGCTCTGATACCACTAAGAATGAAATGAGAGAAAAGATATAATAAAGAAATGTACAGAGATATATCAAATATACAATAATATTAAATATATATACAACCATAAACATAGATATAAAGTAATACACAATTTCTATTAATGAGCGAAATGTACAAAACTGTAGAAATATAGAGTGAAAGACTCGCTAGAATGGTGGCATCTTATTTCTGAGAAGAGATGTGACGACTACGCTCATTCACAAGAATATTATTATTACAATGAGGCTCCAAAGGAATTTTTAACATAAGTAAAATCCAAAACCCTAACCCCGAAAGATGAAAATGCAAAGGGTAGTTGATATGTCAACATCATAGGGGCGTAACTTTTGCATACAATATCCATTTAGGGCATTCGATACCTCGTCGAAAAGGTATATCTGAGAAGTAAAAATTCCATAAATATTGGAGTATGTTGTTCGCAAACCTTTCCCCCCCAAAATTCCAAAAAAACGTCATTTAGGGCCTCAAAATGGCCCGAGAAGTTTGGGACTCGAAAAACTGTAAAAAACTTCCAAAATGGAAAACTATTCTTTGAGCCCGTGGAATAGGTGGGTGGCCACTGATATCCATATGGCTCACATCAACCCTCTCTTTTATAGTAGCATCAAATATATTTCTCTCATGTTTCAAGTAGCTCGATAATAGTCATCGTATATTCTTCACAATTCATTATGGGTAGACATAGTCATCTTCAACACTTACACATAGAATATTTTTCTTTAGTGGTTTCATTATAAGAACAAAATGAGGAAGAATAGATGTAGATTTCCATAAAACCCTCCCATGGAGGATGTATCCCTCAACCAAGAACCACCCACCTCCATAAATAAGAATTCAACATTTCTCAACACTTTAAAAAAATCTACCTATTTCGAACCATATTTGTTAGTAGTTATTGATGTGTGTCATGTTGTTGCATCTTTCCATCATTTAGGTTGCATGCATGATTTTTTTATTATTTCTTTGTCGACTTTGGGTTTTGTGCATCTTGATTGGGTCCATTGTATTCATTTAAAAAAATCCATGTGACTAGCATAATAAACAAATAATTGTTTCCTTGAAGATCTTGATACTTAGTGTAGTTCTCTTTGTTTCTAGGTTGCTTCAAGTTGGTGTGCTTCACTCTTAGAGATAGGTCTTAATAAATCTTAAATGTTTGAAATACTATTCGACAAAAAGGTATTTTGATAGAGGATGAACAACTTCAGTAACCACTCACACAACCAGATCAATCTACACACCAATAACCCCTACAAGAAATATCCACACCCCCAACCAATGTGGACACTTGGAGCAATTTATTAATGCAAAAGAAAAATATTGCAGAGAGATTTAGAAGAGAGTTTCTCACAATCGATCATCAAAAAATGACTCTCCATGCTCTTTAAATAGATATCATAGACCAATTGGGTGTTAATCCACGGATCAATGTAGTCATTAAGGATCAATTTGGCCATTAAGATAGAGGAGAATATGAACTGTCAGATCACTCTATGTCAGGAACATATTGTGACTGTCATATTTCCTAACTACAAATTCATACTAATGCATACTAAAGAAACACACTAAGAAACACACGTTTACCTAATGACACAATATATCAAGTTGATCTTAACTAACTCCTAAGTGTCTAAATATCATATCATCCCCCTTTAAGGAAAACTTGGGATATGATTGCAGGATTTACAAAGATGAAACAATAGGATAAGGAAGAAATCATTAGAGCCTATCCCCCATTAATGAGAACTTCATGAAATATTAACATAGATATAATTTTGGAAAACTTCGCCTCTATCAGAGACTTTGTGAAAATATATGCAACTTGATATTTTGTAGGGTAGAAGAGTACTTCAATAACTCAATCATGAATGATATTTCTGATGAACTGCATGTGTAGCTTGATGGGTGTTTCGTGAGATTGATGGCACTCTGATTTTCTCACCAAAAGTTGGTCGGATGTTGCTGCTGGAATCAAAACTCTGAAAGGATCTGTCGAAGCCACAAGGCTTCCTGACTTGCATTAATTTTCTCTTCATACTCTACTTCTGCTAAAGAAAGAGAAATAACTTGTGGTTTCTTAAAGTCCCAAGTGACAGGTATTGAACTAAGGCTAAAAACATAACCTGCAGTAGACTTCCGATCATTAGGGTCGCCAGACTAATATGAATCAATGAAACCAACCAATAAAGGAGTCCCTCCTGAACTGTAATGTATCATGAAATGAATTATACCTCATACATATCGAAGTATTATTTTAGTTTCTTTCCAATTCCTTTCATGGGGTGTTTGCATATATCGTAGAACAAGACCAACAACAAAGGAAATATAATGACATGTATGAGTTAAGTATAAGAGGCTACCAACTAAATGACAGTACACAGTAGCATCAGGTTAAGGAGAAGTAAAAGTGGCATGAAGATTGACTCCATACTGGAAGGGAGAAGGGGCTGGATTACAATATTCCATGTGAAAGTGATGAAGAAGGTCACAAGAATACTTAGACTAGGAAAGAAAAAAATCTTCCTTGCTTTGAAAATCTTGGAGGCTAAAATAGTGCCAAAAGCCTAAGTTTTTCATTTCAAAATTATTCTTAAGGTTGGATTTCACATGGTTTAAAATTTTTGGGTTACTATTGGAGAGGATAAGGTCATCAACATAAAGAAAAATGATTATGAGATGGCTTACTACTTTCTTGGTATGGACATTAGGATCAAAATGAAATCTAGAAAAACCAGTGTCAAGAAAAAAGTTGTCCATTTTGGCATACCAAGCTTGGGGAGCTTGCTTAAGACCATAAAGATATTTCTTAAAGCGGAAAATAAATCTAGATTCATTTCGTACATAGCCACGAGCATGTTCCATGTATATTTATTCTTTCAAATACCCATGCAAGAAGGTAGATTTAAAATCCATCTGATGGACCTCCTAGTTATGTGATGAAGAAAGGGAAAGAATAAGGTGGATTGAATTAGTTTTGACTACAAGGGTAAAGGTTTCATTATAGTCAATTCCTTCAACTTTGGAAAATCCTTTGGAAATAAAATGATCCTTGTTTCTTTCAACACTTCCATGTGATGCATGCTTAGTTTTGGACACCCATTTACATCTGACAAGTTTTCTTCCTTTCGAAAGATGTACAAGATCCCAAGTATCATTCACCATTAAATAATGATACTCTTTATTCATTGTTGTATCCTAATGTTGGGCACAAGACATATTGGAGGGAAAGGCACGACGTGGGAGATGAATGCACATGCAGAAGGATCAACATGTGTAAAACAGATGTGCATGCAGGAGAGGAAGGCATGCAAGAAGACCTAGCCAAGATAGGGTTAGGGTTTTGGTAAGAGAATGTAATGGTTGGTAAACCGTAGATAGGTATAAATAATTACCTAGGAGGTCTAGGTAAGGGGTTGGTTCTTGGTCGGTTTTTGGTCAAGTTGATTTTTGGTCGGGTTGGATTTTGGTCAAGTTGGTTCGGAGTTGGTTGAATACTAGCATGTTCAACCATTGATAGTAGTTGATTGTGGTAAGTTCGATCTAATTTTGTAAGATATTGAGCTGGGAAGATGGATGAAGGTGTATCTTGAGGGTTAGATCGTAGGCTAAGGATCCTGGTGTGGTCTAGTCTGTTCATTGTAAGATCTTGACCTGTTTTGAGGAAGAGTTGTAATGCGCATGGTGCTATAGGTTGAATCGAAGATAATAAAAGAGCAGAATATAAAACAAATTGTGGACATAGGCCAGGGGGGTGAACCATGGTAGTCCCTTCTTTGTGTGACTGAATGTTATGTATCTTATTTGATGTTGATGATTAGATGTTAGATAAATGAATGAAGGAATTAGTTAKCTCTAATATTTTACATGCATGAGTAAGAATGGCAGTGTAATGAACTAGTGAATGATAAAAGGTCACCAAGGTTAATCGCATATCCCCGTTCARTCCCAGGCTTCGAGTATCTGAGTGTTGCAACCACCCATAGAACTATCTCGGGTGAGACTGTACAGTGCACCCTGTGTACTACATTKCCTTCTGGTTTACCAGGAGGGCCGATAGTTTTAGAGGGATTTTGTTGGAAGTTGGTTCAAATATGAACATGGGTCAACTTATGACATTCAAGTAAGATCAGAGTTGATAAAGTAATAAGCAAAAAATGGTTTCTTTGTCRGTTGGAACATAAAGGGATTGAGTGAATGAGATCTGTTGGAGAGTTGTGAAGATATGATGACATGATGTTAAAAGAATCAGAATATAAAAGGGGATGTTGAGACTGTGGAACCCAACGAAGGTGACGATTGAGAGATGGTTGAAAACAAAGGAGATGAAATTTTCACAAAAAGATAACAGAAACTCGAAGTTAACACCAGGCAAATATCTAGACAAATACATATTCAGCGACTTGCATGAATCATTTTTCTGTGATTTCCCACACGTGTTGCAGGAGTGGATATTTAGGTTGAAAGAGAACCACCCTACAAATCAGATTAGACATCTAGAATGGAATCCTACTGAGATTTCGTAGTTACAACAAGTTGACATTAAGTTTACGTGTGCAGTTTATTTCTGGTTAGACAACATTGTTGCATGATCTATCATAGAATTTGCAGTAGATATTGTGAAGTCTTACACCGCAGCTGAGCAAGAGTTCCTAAAGGAACCTCAAGGTAGGTATATCATATCGTCGTACATATCCATCAAGATGTTACTGTATAAAAAAGGTGTAATGGAAATGGCCTAAGACAACTAAACTTCCCTACGTGCATGGAAGAATGGGGGAAGCACTGACAAGAGACAAAGAAATGGAGGAAAAGATGGATAAAGGAAAGAAGGAGGAGGCCTCAGATCCAATCATGATGGAGGAATAACAGATCAAGCAGATCATGGGAAC
Organism: Picea sitchensis; assembly: GCA_010110895.2. Lineage (NCBI taxonomy): Eukaryota > Viridiplantae > Streptophyta > Pinopsida > Pinales > Pinaceae > Picea > Picea sitchensis. The sequence continues at coordinate 42,065 of SNQJ01S0097668.1, read as the reverse complement.
AGCTAGAAGACGTGCAGTGGAGTACCCTACCAATATAAGATAAACAATAAGAAGTGAGCCATAACTGTGAGGAAAGGCTTAGCAAGTGATGAAGAAGAGGTAGAGGATCTTCGGGTTGTTGAGAAGATTGAGGAAAATTTTCATACAACATACGAAAGGAAGGAAAGAGGTCGAAGAGTAGAAATTAGAGGAAAAACTCCTATCCATATTAGTTTCAGTGTGGAACCCATAAACCCATGTGTGAATAATACAACCGAAACAAAATAACCATTTAGACAACCAATTTTAGTGGAAGAAACATAGCAGGAAGTTCATCGACACAGGGAGCAATGACTGGGGCAACCAATTCAGGAAGAATTAGTCAAGGATATGCACTGCGCAGAGGTAGTAGTTCATCATTCAGGATGGCAGGACATGATCCCACCATCAGGTTACCAGAATTCAAGGGAGAGGCGTTGGAGGATCCTGAGAAGCACTTGTTCATCTGTGAAAAGATCTAGGAAATAAAACAGATCACAGATGAGGACACTAAACTTGCACAGTTAGCCATCATGCTAAGATACCATGCACTAGATTGGTATATGAGATTAGCTACAAATAGTCCACCAGGAACAACCAAAACGATTGTGGATATCAACAAGTTGCTGATATATGAATTCCATAAGACTAGATTAAAGGATCAATCAATACATGAATGAGATGATAGAGATCAGGTAGAAACAAGGAGAATTTGTTTGGGATATAGAACAGAGATTCAAACAATTGAAGGGAAATTTGAAGTATGTCATGACATATATGAAACATAGGCACCTTTTTGTCAATTCATTGCTACCACATTTGAAATACCCCTTAAGACAACAAAAGTTTTAGACCCAGGAAGATGCCCTACAAGAAGCCTTACAACTAGAAGAGAACCAATATCAAAAAACAGATCCAACAATAGAGGATCTCAAGGAATACCTAAAGAATATAACATTTCAATTAAACCAGAATAGGGGTAAGGACAAAAGAGAAGTTTTTTGGTGTAGCACATGTGGGACAGAAGGATAGCACAAGAACAAATGCTCAACATTCGCGCAGTACATGGAAACAAGATTGCCAAACCCTTTGCCATCAAGAGGACTATGGTGTGATATTGGTAAGACACATGGACATGATCCATATCACTGCCCAATGATGTAGATTACTAGATAATGCCTAAGAGTTCATATTGCAACTTTTGCAAGTTAGTAGGCCATGATGATAAATATTCCAGGACAATGGAGCTAATGAGGGAAATAACATCAAACACTTATAGGGTGTAGGCAGAAATGATGACATGGAAATATTTGCCACAATTCAACCAAGCACCATCCCCATATAACACCGTGCCACAAAAATATAACATTGCGCAACTGAAGTACAATAACGCAAAGCCACAGTATAATCTTGCGTAGTATAACCAAGTTCCACAGTACAACGCACCGTGAAGAGATCAAGCTAGCTACATAAGTGGAAGATAGGGTAGAGGAGGATTTGGAAGAGGAAGAGGACTGGTGGTATTCCATAACTATCAACAACTAGGACACTATGCAAGAGAATGTCCAATTCCACCTGCGACATGTATGTATTTTCGGGCATCCAATCATGAAACATAAGACTACTTGACACTATTAGGAAAGATCCAGGAAAAGAGAAATTAGAACAATCATAATGTTCAATGGATTTCTATAAAAGCAAGGGATGATGGAAGAAATATCAACATAGTTAAGCATGGAGGAGCAGAAACAGGAGATGATGCAATAAGACAAGATCCAACACAACACCAATGGGTAAAGAAGAACGTTGAACCACAGAAGTAGTTCGATGCGCAAAATGAAAATGATATATTCAAGAAAGACAAAAAAAATTCCTAAATCTAGACATTGCATCAAAATCAACGACACAGTATACTCAGGACGTACCAATGTATGAGATGCCTTCATCGCTAGATCACATTACTGAAGAACAACATATAGGACAAGTAAGTACCATAAAGGATTTTCTACAATCCTGTGTTAAACTACTAAATGATCCCTCATCTATTAGATTGTTACAAAATATGGTAGAAATATGTAGCACAGAAGTAGAGGGAAAGCTCAAACAAAAAATAGTTAATCATTTGCATACAAGGAGGAGAATAAGCAGAGAATTCAAATTGAATGCCAACATTGGAGATTTCAACATGGGGGATAACATATTGGATTTAGGATCCGAAGTAAATGTACTACCCAAGAAGACATGGAAATGTATTGGAGAGCCCACATTAGGGTATTCACCCATTCAACTAAAACTAGAAAATCAACACAAGGTTCTATCAGTTGGAAGGTTAAAAGGTGTGATAGTAGATCTGGATGGAGTGTGCACTAAAGTTGATTTCGAAGTGATAGAAATTGTGGATGGTACAACACCTTATCCATCATTTCTTGGCTTGTATTAGGTGTTTGATAATCATGCCATAATCAATCTAAAGACGATGAAGATGAATTTCGAGTCAGGTGAGTACAGAGTCATTGCGCCATTGGATCCATTAGAAGGACAAAGGTTTGTAGAACTCACTTGTTTAGACCTGGAGGAAATTAACCATTTATACAAAACCACTGCACCATAAGAATATTATTTGAATCCAACTCTGGATGGGTACTCAGTTGGAGAATTATCACATCATGCACATCAAACTCAGATACAGGGTTGGAGAATTGGCAGTAGATATTACATGAAGTCTCCACAATAAGGTGCGCAAGAATAGACCGTGCAGTAATATGGATGGGTACAGAGATAAGAGAACCTCCCAACTTTAATGGGGTGAATGACCTAGAGGAATTCCTCACACGATACAAATATGATGTGTTATAAAATCATAGGCTCTTAGCTATGGACATAGCACTCAAGGAAACACCTACACAATGGTGGGGTGCACATAAAGAGACAATTAAGGACTGGTACTTGTAATTCCCCAAGGTCGAGCCCCTGTGAAATGTAATGATGTTTGTAGGTTGGTGCGCCAAGTAATTATAAGATGGTAGAATTATGTGTTTATTAGGCCGAAGAGCCTAGAAGCTAAGGTTAGTGGGCCTGATTTTTGTATATGTAATTATGCAAATTATTAATAAAATACATTGTTGCGTGTAGACCAACCACAAGGAAATAGTTATGGGGGAATAAGCTCCACTAGGTAGGGATAGGAATGGGGTTGAGAGGCTAAGAAAGAGGGGATAATATTGAGGGATTAACCTAAGGGAATATTGTAATGTATTCCTGAAAAGTAATAAAGTTGGGAAAATAAACCCATTTTTCCTAAGTTCCTTTGAGGAGAGAAACAAACTCCAAGTGAACATGAGCATGCTCCTAAAGCGCCAAGTGTCACCCAGAATGCCTCCAGATTTATGTGGGAAGTTCCACCTTTTTGGGGGTTCAGGAACCATTCTGGCCACCTTCCTAAGTAGTTCGCTCTCACCATTGCAACTCTCTCACGATTCTGCAAGCTGACCATTCTCACTGTTTTCCTTGATCCCTCTCAACATTCTAACCAGTCTGGCCATTTAGTTTCCTATGAGTTCATCCTCAGCACATGGGCCATCCCTTGGGAAGTTCATGCACGCACTGAATAAGTATGAAGCCAGAGTCATTTCCTCCTTTGTGAACCTCTGTAGATTGTTGAGTTGTCCCCATGCCTTACCCGATTTTTGGTGGTTGTGGGTTGAATAGGAAAGTTGTCAGGCCCATCGTTGAAGAAGAAAGTTATCAGTCCTATGAGAAACTCTCTCCAGGTGAGAGATTTTGTTGGAAATTGATTTCTCCTAGAGGGAGTCCAATACCAACTACAGAGCTATGAGAATTCCTGATCTGACCTGTTGTTGAATCCCCTGAAGGGAAGTGGAGAAATCGATGGACGATGGAACAGTGAAGGTGCATATTCCCGGGGTGGGTCAAGGATGTGGGGAATGAGAGTTTGTGAGTAGTGGGCGTAAGTAGGATCCTTGGAGAGAATCCTTCCAGTTTCATAGTGCAGTTTCTTGTAGCCTCAACCTAGGTCTAGGATTCCTTTGCCCTAGGTGGAGTTTAGTCCCAGCTTGGGGGTGACCCACTACTTCTCGTTATGAGTAGTGTGGTCTAAGGATGGGAGGTTCATGGAAGGTCTTCACGTAGTTGGTGTTCATATATTAAAATATAATTACCAAATATTTGTTCTCTGTGTGATGTGTATTGTGTACATGTGTTATAATGTTACCAGAAATGTCTGTGTTTATTGCATGTATGTATTATTATCACTTCCGCATGAAATGTGTATGAATAGAATGTTGTGTCTTCTTAGAATTACATCATATATATATATGTATGTATGTATGTATGTATGTATGTATATCATAGCATGAATTGTAGTAGCATGGCTCGACCTAGTTGGGTCGGGGCGTCACAAAATGGTATCAGTGGTAAGAGAGTTGTCCAAGAAGTGGTGTTGTCCGACCTGTTGGTGGTTGGGGACATTACAAAATGGTATCAGAGACATGGTTTCAACACTGAGTCTATATGGGCGAGGAAAGTGGAGGTTGAGGAGAAGGTTTTGGAAGGAAATTGTTGTTGAAATGGACAAAATTGAAGTTCAAAGCCTAGTTTTTGACATTGACTCTGAATTAGGCCATATAAGTGGTTATGGAATCAAAATCTCAGAGAAAATTGTTGTTGAAAAGGGAAAAAATTGAATTTCATATCATTCTAGAGTTCCAAGAGGACACCTTGGTCATGTTTGGAATCTTAGGAGGTATAACGGTTCAAGAATGATAGCAAAGAAAAGAGACTACAGTAACCATGGGTTTGGAACCGCAAGGATTGAAGTTGGGTCATGGGATCTGTTTGGGAGAAGGAGGATCCTTCACAACCATAAGATATGGAGAAAGGTGCATAAGGATTAACCCCTAAGTACATAGGAATTTGCAACTTCGGTGAATTTTATGTGTGATAGAGAAGAAAGGGTCAAAGCCCGAAGTTCCAAAGTCCCGAAGAGGATCTACACCATAGATCTAGGGGGGGGAGTGTTTACTGTTGGATTTAACCAAGGATGGATCAGAACCATAGGGTTAAGCCAAGAGCGGAAGGTAAGAAAGTTCAGGAGTTCGACGTTAGGGAGAAACGTGGTATGCTATGGTGAAATCTCCTGAAGCCCGAAGTCTTGAAGTGACGTGGCCTGCTGACGTCACTAGGGATGACGTGGACACATGGGATGTGTGCCACATGTCAGTGAGTTAAGAACCTTTGTAATATAGAAATGAATTTAGAACATGGAATGTGTCACCCACCTGATTGGTTCACGTGTCAACTTCGTGTGTCCTGCCACGTGGCACTCCTAGTGGTGGCACAAGGTAGTTAAACTTGGCGAAGAATTTAGCTAGATCAGACCCGTATTAAATTTGATCAAGATCTATCAAGATTGATGGTTGAGTGGCATTATGGAGATCGAAGTTGCACGACAGATAATTCTACAGGGCGATCCTGTAATCCAAATGATGGTTTCCCAAAAGGGGTACGTGTCAGCGTTGGGACAATTGTGGAACGATCGACAGGTTACTCTGAAACTGCCAACCCATGTCCCCGCAATTTGAAAAAGTATAAAGCTTGATGTGACCTTTTCGGTATTTATTAGTTCAAGCATGGAAACCATGGGCCCCAATGGATGCGTGGCGCTAGATCATGAAGTTCGAAGACTTGACACTTTGGAAGAAATGGCTCGTGATGGAATGGGAGGAGAAAACCCCCAAAGTTCCATAACGTCAAAGTAAAGTGACACGATGACGTCATCGGGATGACATGGAAGTATGCAGAGACTCACGATTTAGGATTTTTGGGATGTTCAAAGGTGAAATCCTCTGAAGTCCTGTATCCCTAAAGTTCCGAAGTCCCGGAGCCCCGAAGCCTGAAGTTCCATAGTGAGTATCAGTTGTTGGATGCTGGGAGACGTGGCATGTTGATCCACCCTACTTCGTGAGTTCCCCAATCCGACACTCTGAGAGATTTGTTGTGATGTACTTTGAAATCTTTCGAAGCTCGAAGCCCAAAGTTTCATAGCTTCGGATAAGCGCCCAAATCATAAGCGTTCGGTCACAACCATGGTCACATGAAAACCAAGGGTTGAAGAAAAAGGGGCTAGCTCCCAAATTTTTTTGGCAGAACATAATTGGTCTTAGAGATTGAAGCTTGAGGGGTTCTTGACCAACCAATACCTACAGAAAATGGAATCTGATATTGTTTTTTTTTATTCTGGAAAATTATTAAAGTCTGATAGTATAACAAAACTTGGTTGACTTCACATTTTGCATAGTTAACGATTATTAGAACCAAACCAAATTTTCGCACAGTGAAAAGAAATGGGGAAGGCACATGGTGCTTACAGTTCAAAAAATGAAGTTAGAGGAATGGATGTTAGTTTAGGAGTTGAAGGATCAAACTCCAATGTTCATGGAGAAGAGATAGATAAAGAAGGAAACATGATGAAAATCATTGAAAATTTCCAGAAAGATGTGCAGACTCACAGAGCAGATAAAAAAAAGATCATGAAATCTAGGGAGCAATAGGGAGAATTCAACATAAAGTTTATGTAGATCCTGGAAAGAATATAAAATAAATTGGATAAGGAGAGTGGTTCAAGAAAATCAGGAAGTCATAGAAGAAGAAAAAGTGATAGTAGACATCACCAAGGATGATTTTAGGGGCTAAAGTTCGCTCATGGGATAATTTTCCATGGTTTTTCCAAAAAAATGATTCACTATTTTAAAAATGATTTGCCCAAAATCTATAAGATAAAATTATTTTACCTTAAAAATCACCAAAAAATTATACAAACTATATAAAATCCATCAAAATTTGAATATTTTTACAAAAATATCGCGAAACATTTAATAGTTGAGATATGAAGGATTAGTAAGATTCGCCAAGGTTTCTACATTTTAAGATAAATTTCCATCCTTAAAATCATCCCTGGACATCACCAACACTCCTCGAGGAATTCCAATAAGAGAGCACACAACATCTCAAGTACATCCCCTATTAGGAAGCATAAGAGGTCAGGGGAGGATGAGCTATGAGGGGAAATGAATAAAATAAAACCTCCTACATTTTATGGGGAGCTCAAGAAGGATGAAGATGTAGAGACATGGCTGCTCGGCATGAGAAAGTATTTTCAATTGCATAAATTTTCTTCTCATGGAGAAGGAAAAATTTCCACATACCAACTTGAAGGAAAAGCATCCATGTGGTGGGATTAGCTGGTGAAAGTACAATAACTCAAGGAGAAAAATGTGACTTGGAAGGATTTCAAGAGGCATTTTGAGAAGAAATACCTGACCAAGAGGTATTATGACAGAAATATGAAAGAGTTATTTGAACTTAAACTAGGCAGCATGGATATTGACGAATATGAAAGGAGATTCTTAGAGTTGTTGAAGTATGTATCCTTCATTAAGGATGAGATAGTGAAGATTCATAGGTACCTAAGTGGTTTTCCATCTTTCATCAGTGATAAAATCCAATATGATGATCCCAAGACTCTGGAAGAAACTATAAGGAGATAAAAATGATCATATGATCAACAAAAAGGAAATCCTACTTTCCAGAAGGCTTGGGAGAACAAGAAGAAGTTCAAGAAGGAACATAGGTAGAAGGGAAACAGGCCTCCATTTTTCAAAAATAGTCCTCAAGGAAAACCATATTTTAGAGAGCATAGAATGGTTGAGGTAGGAGGGAAAAGGTCAAGGTAGGCACCCATTCAATGTTGGGGTTGTAAAGGATACCACAAGTATAAAGATTGTCCTCACAAAAGTGACAAGGTAAGAGTTGTCCATAATGCATAGAAAGTAGAAACAATGGAGGACATGGACATAATAGTACCAATGATATATGAAACCCTGGACAACAATCAAGCTAAGTTTAAATCACACATGATTGAAGTTGAAGGTGTGATCAATAACCACGTCTTTACTATTTTAATTGATTCAAGGGCTAGTCATAGCTATATAAACCCTAAGGTAGTGGAAATATTTATTTTTCCAAGAAGCGAGCATGGGAAATCTTGGCTGGTACAACTCACTACAGGAGCCAAGAGGAAATTTGTTGAGTTGGTTAAATCATGTCTAGTGGGCATGAATGGACTATGTACCAAGGCATATTTGAACATATTTCTGTTGGGATCATAAGATTTCACAATTGGTATGGATTGGTTGGACCTACACCATGCCATCTTAGACTGCCATAACAAGGCATTCAATTGTTTGGATGAGGAAGTAAATCAAAAAATAGTCCAAGGAATTCCCAGGGAGGTTACTATCCGGGAAATATCATCATTGCAGTTGGAGAAGTGCTACAAGAAAGGATGTCAAGTATTTGCAGCCCATATGGAGGAAGCATCTAAGGATAGGGTACCAAATTTGGAAGATCATGCAGTCTTGGAAGATTTTGAACATGTGTTCAAGGAGGTACCAAGACTACCTCAAAAGAGAGATATTGATTTCTTTATTAATTTGATTCCCGGAGCAACTCCAGTATCAAAGACTCCTTACAGAATGAGTACACTGGAGCTAAAGGAATTGAAAATGCATCTTGAAGAACTTCTGAAGAAGGGGTATATACACCCAAGTGTGTCACCTTGAGATGCCCCAATTTTTTTCATGAAAAATAAATATGAGACATTGAGATTGTGCATCGACTTCAAACAGTTGAATAAAGTAACTATAAAGAATAAGTATCCTTTTCTAAGGATTGATGATCTCTTAGATCAATTGAAGGATGCAAAGATATTTTCAAAGATAGATCTCAGGTCAAGATACCATCAGGTAAGGACTAAAGAGGAAGATATCATCAAGACCACCTTCAGGACAAGGTCTAGTCATTATGAGTTCACAGTGGTGCCATTTGGGTTATCAAATGCACCCATTGTTTTCATGTTCTTAATGAATGGTGTTTTCCAAGAATATTTAGACAAGTTTGTCATTGTCTTTTTGGATGAAATTGTTGTATATTCCAAGTCGGAAGAAGAGAATGAGCATCATTTGAGGATGGTGTTGCAAGTGCTAAGGGAGCATCAACTATACGCCAAATTGAGCAAGTGCTCATTTTATCAAAACATAATTCACTATTTGGGGCATATCATATCTGAAGAAGGGATATCAGTGGACCCTGAAAATATTGAGTCCATTAAAGGGTGGACAACACCTAATAATGTGACAGAAGTCAAATCATTCATGGGTCTATATGGATACTACAAAAGTTTCATTGCAAGGTTTTCGAGAATAGCTCACCCCATCACTTCCTTGCAAAGGAAGGGGAAGAAGTTTCAATGGAAAGAAGAATGTGAAAAGAATTTCTAGCAATTGAAGAAGTTGTTAACCAGTGCTCCAATTCTGAAGATCGAAGATTCGAATGAATATTTTGTGGTTTGCACATATGCGTGCAAAGAAGGACTTGGTGGAATCCTTAGCTAGAGTGGGTTTGTGATATGTTTCGAGTCCAGAAAATTGAAAGAGAATGAAAGACTCTATGCCACTCATGATTTGGAATTGGCATCCATAGTGCACGCTTTGAATAAGTGGAGGCACTACCTCATGGGAAAGACGTTTGAGCTAAGGACAGACCATAACAGTCTGAAATATTTTCTTGATCAACCTACTTTGAATGCTAGGCAGAGTAGAGGGTTGGAATTCCTCTATGATTATGACTTTGATATCAAGCATATCAAAGGAAAGGAGAACAAAGTGGTTGACGCACTCAACAGGAGAGTGCATGAATTGCATGCTACAACCATTAGCATGTATCAGATGGATCTTAAAGGAAGAATTTATGAATTTGGAAAAGAAGATTTGCAGTACATGGAACTGGTAACAAAATTGCAGCAAGGTAAAATGCAATAGAAAAATGAAGATTATGAATTGGGAATTGATGGAATTCTCTTGTAGAAAAACAAAGTTTATGTACCATATTCTACAGAATTGAGGAGTGCAATTTTAAAAGAGATGAATAATGTTCCTTATGCAGGATACCCAGGATATCATAAAACAATGTCAGCAATCAAAAGCCAATATTATTGGTTAGGCATGAAGAGGGAGATTGCTGATTTTATTGCTAAATGCTTAGAATGTCAAAGGGTTAAGGCTAAGCATAGACACCCAACTAGGTTACTACAAACATTACCCATTAATGAGTGGAAATGGGAAGTGGTGACAATGGATTTCATCACAGGGTCACCCAGAACAAGCAAGCAACATGATGAAATCATGGTAGTGGTGGACAAGGTTACTAAATCTACCCATTTTATTCCTATGAACACTAATCATAAAGAAACTAATGTTGATTATATTATATGAGGGAAGTAGCACACTTTCATAGTGTACCCAAGACAATTATGTCTGAAAGAGACCCAAATTTTACATCAAAGTTCTGGAATGGGTTATTCAAAGGGTTCACAACAAATCTAAACTTCAACACAACATATCATCCTAAGTTGGACGGGAAAACAAAAAGGGTGAACTAAGTGATAGAAGATACGTTAAGAATGTATGTGATGGACAAACCATCTAAATGGGAAGATTATCTACACTTGGTAGAATTTTCCTACAACAATGGGTATCAAGCATCACTAAACATGAGCTCATTTGAAGCACTTTATGGTAGAAAGTGAAACACCCCAGTAAGCTGGGACACCCCAACTGATAGGGAAGTGGTTGGGCTAGAGTTGTTCAAGAAAATGGAAGAACGAATGCTAGAGATTAAGAATAATTTGAATTTTTCCCAAGATAGGAAGAACAATTATGTGGATAAGAACAAAACTCACAAGAAATTTAAAGTAGGGGATCATGTATTCCTGAGAGTGAAGACCAACAGAAGCTCCGTAAAGTTGGGAAATTGTTCAAATTTCGCATCTCGATATTGTGGGTTGTTTGAAATCCTGGAGAGGATTGGTCCAGTAGCATATAGGATTGCATTGCTTGCATGAATATTTATAGATAATGTATTTCATGTGTCATTTCTTAATAAAGATGTACCTGATGCTAATCATGTTATTGATTGGAATGTGATTCAGGTGGAGTAGGAAATTGATTTTCAGGTGCATTTGGTGCGTATACTGGATCATAAAAGAAATCATCTCTGGAGTCGAGCCATAGGCTTGTAAAGGTTCAATGGACATGGTATGGTCCTAAGGACACAACATGGGAGAATGACGATGCTATGCGGGTAGAATACCCGCATATTTTTGAAGATTTTGAAACTCTTGCTAATATTATATAAATAAGTTGCACTGAGGACAGTGCAAAAATAAGGTGGGGGGGTCGTAATACCCCAAGGCTGAGCCCCTGTGAAATGTAATGATGTTTGTAGGCTGGTGAGCCAAGTAATTATAAGTTGGTAGGCTTATGTGTTTATTAGGCCGAAGAGCCTAGAAGCTAAGGTTAGTGGGCTTGATTTTTGTATATGTAATTATGCATATTATTAATAAATTACATCACTGTGTGTAGGCCGACCACGAAGAAAGATTTATGGGGGACTAAGCTCCACTAGGTAGGGAAAGGAATGGGACTGAGAGGCTAAAAAAGAGGGGCTAAGATTGAGGGATTAACCCAAGAGAATATTATAATGTATTCCTGAAAAGTACTAAAGTTGGGAAAATAAACCCAGTTATCCTCAGTTCATTTGAGGAGAGGAACAAAATCCAAGTGGAGAGGAGTGTGCTCCTGGAAAGCCAAGTGTCACCCAGGATGCATGAAAATTTATGTGGCAGGTTCCATCTTTTTTGGGGTTTAGGAACCATTTTGGCCACCTTCCTGAGTAGTTCTCTCTCACCATTGCAACTCTCTCACATTTCTGCAATATGACCATTCTCACTTTTTTCCTTGCTCTCTCTCAACATTTTGATCAGTCTGGAAATTTAGTTTCCCATGAGTTCATCCTCATCATGCTGGCCATCCCTTGGGAATTTCATGCACACACTGAATAAGTATGTAGCCAGAGTCATTTTTGCCTTTGTGAACCTCTATAGATTGTTGAGTCATCCCCTTGCCTTACCCGATTTTTGGTGGTTGTGGATTGAAGAGGTGGGTTGTCAGGCCCGTGGTTGAAAAAGAAGGTTTTCAGGCCTATGAGAAACTCTCTCCAGGTGAGAGAGTTTGTTGGGAAGTGATTTCTCCTAGAGGGATTCTAGTACCAGCTACAGAGATCTGAGAATTCTTCATCCGACCTGTTGCTAAATCCCTGGAAGGGAAGTGCAGCAGTCGATGGATGGTGAAACAATGAAGGTGCATATTCCCAAGGTGGGACAGGAATGTGGGGAATGAGATTCTATGAGCAGTGGGCATAAGTAGGCTCCTTGGAGAGAATCCTTCCAGATTCACAATGCAGTTTCCTGTAGCCTTAGCCAAGGTCTAGGATTCCTTTTCCCTAGGTGGATTTTAGTCCCATCTCGGGGGTGACCCACTGATGAGTGTGATGAGAAGAGTGGTATAAGGTTTGGATATTCATGGAAAGTATCCACATCATTGGTGGTCATATATTAAAATATAAGTACCAAATATTTGTTTTGTGTATGATGTGTATTGTGTACATGTGTTATAATGTTACCAGAAATGTCTGTGTTTATTGTATGTATATATTATTGTCACTTCCGCATGAATTGTGTATGAATAGAATGTTGTGTATGTTTATAATTACATCATATATAGCATGGCCCCTCCTAGTTGGGTCGGGGCGTCACAAAATGTTATCAGTGTTAAGAGATATTTCTAAGAAGTGGTGTTGCTCAGCCTGTTGGTGGTTGGGGACATTACAATACCAATGTAAGCGATTACTGCGCATAAGATTTGGAGCAGAAGAAGGAAGAAATCAATTGCAGAGGTATGATAGATAGGGGACACTAGCAAAACACTTGTATAAGTGCATAACACTATGGAAAATGATGCCACCAAACGAATGGACTCATAGATTTATTCACACACTGGAAGGGATTCCAACAAATTGCTATATAGACCAAGAACTGCATAGAGGAAGTGCAGACTAGATAGTGTTACAGCCGGATTTTGAAGTCACTTTCTGATTTGAACATGAGAACCCCAACATATATTCAACACTAAAACAAATCAGAGGGGTGATATTCATTAAGGAACCAAAAGTTGAACTTATGAGAAAAGATCAACAACATAACAGATAGACAGTGAAATAACTATTGTCATGCTACCATGGGCAGGAAGAAGCACCAGATGAAGATGATTTGTGAAATGTTCAGATAACATATGTTGAAGGTTAAAGAGGGGTGGAAGGTCCACCTCTAGAATCAGAAGTGTTTGTTTCACCGATCAAGTTGAAGAAACTGAACACTGGGACAACTAAGAATACAAAAATGGCTAGCATTGGAGACTATTGGGATGAGCAAAAAGTAGAAAGAATAACATCGTTATTGTGCGAGTACAATGACATGTTCCCAACAACCTTTACATGGATGAAATAAATAACATGAGAGTTAGGAGAGATGAAGGTACCTCTCAAATCTGAGGTTAGATCAGTGAGACAATGACCATATAGACTGAATCCAATATATAAGCAGAAAGTAAAAGTAGAAATTGACAAGATGTTGGAGGTTAGAATCATAGAACCAGTGGATGAATATAAATGGGTAATCCCTATGGTAGTTCAGGAGAAGAAGAAAGGAGGGATAAGAATATGTGTCAACGTGAGGAAGTTTAATGATGCTTTCCTACATGACCCCTTAGCTACCCCTTTCACAGATTTATTAGAGAATGTAGGAGGCCAGGAAGCATACTCATTCATAGATGGATTCTCAAGCTACCATTAGATAAATATATCCCCAAAAGATAGGTACAATAACACTTTTTCCAAAGAATGGGGGTCCTACCAGTACACAGTCATTCCTTTTGGACTTAAGAATGCACCAGTAATATTCTTAAGAGTAGTCATAGCTGCATTCAAAGAATTCATCCACTAATTTTGAGGTATATATAGATGATTGGATAGTCTACAGTCTATTGAAATGCCATCTAGAGGTATTAAGGATAATGTTTGAAAGATGCAGGCAGTGTCAAATATCATTAAATATCAAGAAGTGCGTCTTTGGTACACCTTTTGGGATACTATTGGGCCATATAGTGTGCAAAGAAGGCTTGCTAGTAGATCTTGTCAAGATTGTAGTTATTGTTAATCTACCACCACCAAAACCAGTATGTCAGTTGAGAGAAACATTGGGACAAATGGGCTAGTACATAAAATTCATAAAGGGTGTGCACAAATCACTACGTAGATGGAGAAATTGTTGAGGAAAGATAGTAAATTTCAGTGGAATGAAGACTGTTAGCAAGGATTGAGCACTCTAAAACAAAAAATGGTAACAACACCAATACTAGTATTCTCGGATTGGGAAAATAAATTCTATGTGCCTGTAGATGCATTGATAATAGCACTTGGAGCTATTCTTGCACAACCAGGAGTGAGAGAGTTAGACCATACTATAGCATTTGAAAACAAAAAAATTTCAGAGTCAGATCATAACTACAATACTATGGAAAGGGAATACTTAGCAATGGTATATGCACTACAAAATTTCATACACTACCTACTTGGGAAACACTTTAAAATGTTCACAGACCATTTTTCCCTCAAATATTTAGTCAATAGACTAGTGTTGGGGGGGTGAATTCATAGATGGTTATTGTTGTTTCAGGAATTTTACTTTGAAGTGATATTCAAACCAAGGAATTTGAATGCAAGACCTGATCACCTGTCAAGGGTCACCAATGGAGAATAACCTACAAATTTAGATGTCAATTTCCCTCATGCACAATTATTTTCAGTCCAAGTAGCTGATGAATATTTTACGGACATCATTCAATAATTGAGTACAGGGACAATGTCACAAGAGTTCAACATTGCGTAGAATAAAAATTTGTTAGTCAGAGCTGGAGACTATCATTTGATTACATGACACTTATACAAGATGGGTGCAGACAGTATCCTATGAATATGTGTACTAGAACATGAAATACAAGGGATTTTAGCATAGGCCCATGAGGGAATAGCTGGAGGAAATTATGAAGGAAAATATACCACACATAAGGATTACTGCCAGAAATGTAATGTTTGTTAGAGGAATGGAAAACATAATAAACGGGATGAGATGCCCCTAATACCACAAGTAACCTTGCAAGTATTCGACAAATGGGAAATAGATTTTGTGGGACCAATTAATCCACCAGCAAATAGGTCAGGAAAAAGGTATATCATTACTGCGACAGATTACTTAAGGATATGGGCAGAGGCAACACCAGTAAAAGATTGTAGTGCAAAGACAACAACACACTTCCTATTTGAGCAAGTGATCACTAGATTTGGATGCCCAAGGATTTTGATGAGTGACCAAGGCACTCACTTCATTAACAATACTATCAAGTATATGACCGAGGATTTTGAAGTCTATCATCAAAAGAGTACACCATATCACCCTCAAGCAAATGGAATAGTGGAAGCCTTTAATAAGATTCTATAGAGTTCACCGACAAAGATCTGCAATGTCAACAAGGACGATTGGGACTTGAACATACCAGCAGTATTATGGGCATACATGACTACATGCAAAAAGTTGACAAGGCATATTATTAATACTGAGAGGGGGGTGAATCAGTATCAAGTACATTTAAAAAAAAAATCAACTTATAATTAAACCATTCAATTATATCCAATGAACAATATTATAAGAGTTACACCAATACACCACAATACACCATATACAATATATGAGAAATAATTAATAGTTATTGCTCAAGGGAAGTAATGACTTCCAAAGGTAGCTCCAACTTCCAAATATAAAGGGAGAGATAAACCTCCAAGAGGAAGATACAATCCTCCAATATCAAGAGGGTTGACCTCTCCATCCTTTACCATTCCTTCCACCCAAGAATATATGAGAGATAATCAAACTTTACATTAAATCATCACCATCAACCAACCATCACATAGAACCTGATAATGCTTCCTGAGACTTCTTCAACTTCTGCAATTCTTCAATTCTTGGAATACTCTGATCCTGTAGATAATATTACTCAATTTATTCTCTGAAACTTCTCGAAGTTTCACTCCTTGAATCCTCCCCAAAAAGAAGTTATAGAGACAATGGTAGACCTTATTCAATTCTGGTTTATTTAGGAGAGTGAACTTGTACAGAATGTCATGCGCTCAATATTTAACATAAGATTTTGAAACGCACATAAAATAAACTAGAGACTGTACTTCTTCCAATGAAATTGGTCTCACTTAATTTTGATTCTCTATGAAGAAGTTTTTACTTTGTTACCCGGAACACCTGTTTATGAATAGCTTCAGGACTAGTCAAAAACTCTATATTCCACATAGTGTATCTTCAAAATTATATCAATTAAGAGATGAAATTTTTACCACGGGTACCTAGACATGTCCTCTCAATACCATATCAATTTCACGATCTGAATCATTCTAGAAAAATAATTATAGCGAAAATGGTAAGATGACCTGTAAATAACATACCTTAGAACACATCACCAAAAGGCTTCATCCTCCCATGAAATTCAACTTTATATACTTCAAATTTCCTATGAAATTTGACTTGTGTGTGTAAAATGAATGTATAATGATATGCATTTATTCCCTTTGTTTCACTTCCTTTTAACATTAGGGCCGACCTGACACTTTCTTATTTTGTAATTATTTTCTTTAATTATCTTCAGGGCCGACATGTACTTCCTTCTTCAATTCACTTTGTCATCTTTAAAGATTCATTTCTCCTCAACCATGAGGATCCATGTGATGTGCCACCTACCACTAGAAACAACATGATGTATACTATCCATCCATGGGTGTTGTGTCTTCATGTGCACTTTCTTTCATGTCCAAATACCTTCATCAATCTTACGATCCAAAACCAATGACTAGGGTTGACATCAATGACAAAAACCAATCTTCCAACAATCTCCCCCTTTGTCATTGATGGAAACACTCATGCTCCCCCTATCATCATGACCCTAATTTCTTCCCTCCTTTGACGTCAATGGAAAAGGGTAGGGCTTCTCCCCCCGAGTTTAATGGAAAAAGGTAACTCTGTTCTTTGGGGCTTCTCCCCCTGAACATATAACACTTAATAACACTTCATTTTTATGGTATATTTATTCCTTGGACCTTTTTTGTGAATTTAAGATGTATATGTTACTTGGTCTTGTTGTTGTAGTTGCAACCAATCTTCCTGAATGTTCTTCTTTGATTTTGTATCTTTGTGATTCAAACGTGAGAGTATATCCTTGATCGGACATTTTACTAACACTGAGTAGATTATGCTTCAAGTATTCAACCAATAGGACATTATTTTATTTTACATTTTTTCTTCCAATCTCTACTACACCTTTTCCAATTATTTTTGCAGATGAGTCATCTCCAAATGCAACATTTCCACCCTTTTCTTCAAGCTGATGAATTTGTCTTGATCCCCGGTCATGTGTGAAGAACATCCACTGTCTATGTACCATTCATATTCTTCTTTACATTCTTCAATGGTCAATGATATTCGACAATATTCATTGTTTGGAATATCTTTCCTTCTCTATACTGTGGTTGGCATAGGGACATCTCCATTCATATATCTGCAATCTTGTGCTTTGTGACCAAGATAATTACATTTGTAGCATACAATATTTTTTTTCCATCAATGGGGAAAATGAATTATAACTTTTGTTGACAAATCCACGATTATTTCCATATCTTCTATTTACACCATTCATGTTTCTTGCATAGTTGTTTTGTTCATTGATTCTGCAATTAATTGTCTTATGTCCAAAATTTTTGCAAGTATAACAATGACCAAGAAAGAAATTTTGATACCTGGGAGTAAGTAACCAGTATAACAATGACCAAAGAAAAGAAATTTTGATACTAATGTGGGAGTAGTAACCTTCTTTGTGATGTGTAGTCCATATGGGTTCATGATATACTCTTCTGTAGTTTCCTCCATACCGATTGAATATTCTTTGATTCCCGAAGGTAGGATGTCTTCTTTGATATTCATCTCCTTTGCACCATTTCTTCTTTTTGGTATCTCGGTCCACTTCTCATCAATTGTCCGTAGTTCTTTCTTAAACCTTCTTGTTGGTGTTTGCATCTTCTTGTATTAAGTTTCACCCATGCATCCAATATGTGTTAAGCATTTTGGAACTTGAGAGTTTCTTGCTCTTCCTCAATGAGACAACTTATTGTTCAAGTTTCTGCTAATCTTCTTCTTTCTTCAATATTTGGACATTCTTTACGCCTCCCATTCTTCTTGCTTATTTGAGTAGAGTTTTCAAGGAAATGGTTTCTCTCTCTTAGTTTCAAAGTCTTATAATTGTTTCTTCAATCTTACAACTATTTTTTCACAACCACCCACCACTCTTCTTAGTTTTCTATGTGTATCTTTGAGCTTGTTATTTTCAATCTCAACATGCTTCAATTTTAAGATTCTCATCTTCTTTTGAATCATTTTGCTTCATGATTTTATTCTTCTACATTAGAAGTTTCTTCTTCAGTTTCATCTCTTCAATCCTTTGGATGAAGACATTCAAATCTAACATGTCCTACTTCTCTTCACAATTAAAGCAAAGAACTAACCTCTATTTTCTCCTTTGAACTGAGATGTTGTAATTTGGTTTCCAACTTATTTTTCTTCTTCTTCTTCTTCCCTTGCATAAAGTTCTTGTAGCTTGTCCCAAATAACTTTTTCTGATGCACATGATCCCACCTTGGATTTCACTAAATCTTTCAATCCATATAGGATGGTACCTATTGCCAATTTGTTGTTCCTTTTTGTTTCCTTCTGAGCTGCAGTCTTTGGTTTATTCAAAGCATTGTATCCCGAAGCAATTGAGAACCAAACATCTTCCCCAAGAGCGTTCAAGTAAGTTTCCATTATATTACTCTAGTATTAAAAATTGTTTCCATCAAATGGCGTAATCCCATTTGGAATGTTGTCTTCCATTTCTTCTTAGGATCTTCCTTCTAGTGGTTAAATTGTATTGAAGGTAACCCACTTTGATACCAATTGTTGATACTGAGAAGGGGGTGAATCAGTATCAAGTACAATTTTAAAAAAAATCAACTTATACTTAAACCATTCAATTATATCCAATGAGCAATGAACAATAGTATAAGAATTACACCAATACACCACAATACACCATGCACAATATATGAGAATAAATCAATAGTTATTGTTCAAGGGAGGTAATGACCTCCAAAGGTAGCTCCAGCTTCCAAATATAAAGGGAGGGCTAAACCTCCAAGAGGAAGATACAATCCTCCAATATCAAGATAGGGTTGACCTCTCCATCCTTTCTTCTTCCTTCCACCCAACAATATATGAGAGATAATAAAACTTTACATTAAATCATCATCATCAACCAACCATCACATAGAACCTGATAATGCTTCCTGATACTTCTTCAACTTATGCAATTCTTCAATTCTTGGAATAATTTGATCCTATAGATAATATTACTCAATTTATTCTTTGAAACTCCTCCACGTTTCACTCCTTGTATCCCCCCCAAAAATAAGTTATAGAGGGAATGGTAGACCTTATTCAATTATGGTTTATTTAGGAGAGCGAACTTGTACAAAATCCCTCACGCTCAATATTTAACATCAGATTTTGGAGCTCTCACACACAAAACTAAAACCCATACTATTTCCAATGAAATTGGTCTCACTTAATTTGGATTCTCTATGAATAATTTATAACTGTTTTACCCGAAACACTTGTTTATGACTAGCTTCAGGACTAGTCAAAAACCATATCTTCCACAGAGTGTATTTTCAAAATTATAGTGAATAAAGAGCTGAAATTTTTACCACAGGTATCTAGATATGTCTTCTCAATACCATATCAATTTCACCATCTGAATTGTTCTAGAAAAAAAAAAGTTATAGCGAAAATGGTAAGATGACCTGTAAATAACATACCTTAGAACACATCACCAAAAGGCTTCATCCTACAATGAAATTCAACATTCTTTACTTCAGATTTCCTCTAAAATTAGACTTGTGTGTGTAAAATGAATGTATAATGATATTTATTTATGCGCTTTGTGTCACTTCCTTTTAACATTAGGGCCGATCTAACACTTTCTTATTTTGTAATTCTTTTCTTTAATTATCTTTAGGGCCGACCTATACTTCCTTCTTCAATTCACTTTGTCATATTCAAAGATTCATTTCTCCTCAACCATGAGGATCCATGTGATGTACCACCTACCACCGGAAACAACATGATGTATATTATCCATCCATGGGTGTTGTGTCTGCATGTGCACGGTCCTTCATGTACAGATACCTTCATCAATATTACGGTCCAAAACCAATGACTAGGGTTTACATCAATGACAAAAACCAATCTTCCAACACATACACCATTCAGGTTGGTGTATTAGAATTTTTGGTACCTAGTCTGCGCATAGCAAATATCACTGACATGACATAATGAGGTGCACTACAAGAAATGTTAAGTCAACTGATGGTTATGGAAGTAGATAGGATTCTAGCAGGATTCCACCAAGAAGTAGAAAAAGAAAGGGACAAATATTAGCATGATAGACCTATAAAAAGGAAGAGTTTCAAGGAAGGTGACCTAGTCCTAGTTTATGATAGTAAATTTCTTCAGCACCGAGGAAAATTCAGAATGCATTGGCTGAGACCATACGAAGCGAATACTGTCATAGATGGGGAGATGTATAATTGAAATACTTAGGAGGTAAAGAAATCAGAGTAATGATCAATGGGAGTTGAATGGAGCTGTATAGGGAAAATTGACCTCCTACTACTTAGGAAGTTACTACACAGTAAAGAGTTATGTGGAAAAAAAGGGCCATAAAAAGGATAAAAATAATAATAATTCAATGCACATGGAGAGCCTCGACAAAATAAGACTGGGTATACAAAACGAGGCACTGCAATAAAACCAGGGTTCGAAAAACACGACGCGCAGAAGAATAGTTAATGAGTAAAAAGGTATTGTGCGTAGGAAACATAACGAAAAGGGGAAACAGTTGCAAGTATTAGTGCGACACAACTATCATTTCCCCGACAAACTATAAATTCAAAAATATGGGGGAAAACTGATGTAACGACCCTTGATTATTAATTATAATTAATTTAATAATATAATCCTAAAAGATTAGTTAAACTATATTTATTTCTTAAAATAACATTAACTAATTATTTATTATTAATTAGTTATTCATGATTGTCAATGATTAATTTAAGTATTAATTAACTCATTAATTAATAAAGTAAACAAATAAAAAGGAGGATAATAAAGTATATTATTAAATTAATTTACGTATCCAAGAAGGGATAACATATTAAATACATGAGGATAAAATAATAAGGGAGGGATAAGGGGCATTAAGGGCGGGAGGATAAGAAGGTAATAAATGAGTTAGGTAGGGAGTAAATGAGGCGGGGAAGTCGATGAAAGGAGGAATAAGGAGGGAAAGGAGGGGGACGGGAGGTCATTCTACGGGAGTTGGGGATGGATTTTGGGAGTTGGGATTATTGCAGAGAGAAGTGAAAATTTGGGGAGTGAGATTGTTTCAGTGCACTAGGGTTGCTGGGGGTTTTGGGCACGGGGGCCAGGATATCCGTTGATATCCTGGAGCTAGGGAGCTACCTATTTGGCAGGGAGGAACGGTTTTGGGCAGAGTTTTACGGTGCAGAAGCGGTCAAGAAGGCGTTTGGACAAACAGAGGGTATTTAGCATCAGGTTCAGGTATTCATTTAGAATTATGCATTGTTTTTGTATTAATTTGTTATGAAATTTATTATTCATTGTTAAAATTACATGCGTACGTATTAAAATATTTTGGAATTATTGAACTTTCATAAACCAGTAGAAATTATTGTCTTGTTGTAGAATTACTAGATGTTAAATTAAATCTGGCTCTTACATATGGTATCAGAGCGCCTCGTTCACAATCTGGAGCCTTAAGGGCCAAATTCCCCTCCGCCTAACCTGCAAACCAAAATCATTATTATTTTGATTAGATGTAAACAAAAATAAATATAAAAGAAATACGAATGGAAAATGTAAAACAAAAAACAAATTACCACCAGGTATACCAAACACACTATTATTTGATTATATAAACAAATTTAAATATATAAATTGATTATATAAACAAATATAAATATATAAATGAAATAAGAGTGGAAAATGTAAAAACAAATTACCACCAGGTGTACCAAACACACTATTATTGGATTATATAAACAAATATAAATATATAAATGAAATAAGAATGGAAAATGTAAAAAATTTTTACCAAAGTAAAACATACTACTAGGGTTGTTACAAAGACTCTGATTTGCAGCAATATCAAATTCCCAATTTACTAAAAGATACCATACACACACGCATAGGAAACAGGTCATGTTTGGTTGGCCACTGCCAGCTAGGATGCACATACATCAACAGGCGAAAGGCCAAGCAACAAGGGAACGCAGGGTTCTACAGTGTCAGCGGCTAGGCTGCTACATCATACTTCATCAATGAGACAAAGATACAACAAAGGCCACATTCAGCCATCCACCACACGAGGGGCCAAGTCTGTCAAAATTAAATTGAACTTGGGTCATCCTCATAGTAACCATTCTAAGTTGCGGTTAGATCACAGTCTAACAGACTATATATGTATAGATTGAGTGGAACTAACAATTAAGAATAT
>SNQJ01S0097666.1:59386-78106 GCA_010110895.2 Picea sitchensis | reverse complement strand
AATACCTCCCGCAGCTACCATAATATGAACAACCGTAACTCTTTGAGAGCAGCCTTGTGTTCCAAGTGTCACAAAGCTCTAAGACTCCCTGACCGAACTGTTGTTGAAGCCCTAGAAGGAAAGGGGTACAGTCGAAGGACTGTGGAGCAGTGAAGGGGTACACTTCCTATGGGTGGGAGAGGCTGTGGGGAATGAGAGGTTGTGAGGTGGAACTCTTGTTGGAGTTGGTGCCATTGGCCCTGTCCTGAGTTGTCTGTTGTTGGACCTTAGTTTGGCTTAAGTAGCCTTTGCCCTGGTGGAGTCATAGCCCCAACTCGGGGGTGACTTGTTGTTGAGAGTGAATGAACAACAGAGTCCATGGCTGGGAGGAACGTCTGAGGTCTGTAGCCAATTGGTAATATCATTAAAAGATAAGTGTTCTTTTATATGTTTATGATGATTACTATGTGGTTATTTATGTTAATTCTGTTATGCTATAATTGTATATTATTATGCATGGATTATATGCTGTTAGGACTGCATAATTGTGTTCATATGTAGGGCATATTAATTAATAAATGGTATCAGAGTTTTAATGGGCTGGATTTAAAGAAAATTCGGAAATTCGTTATTGGACACAAGTCAGGTTTTAGTGACATACACCCAAAAGTGAGTCTGGGGTGTGTTACAACACCATTGTCATCAAGGAGTGGAACTAAGAGCCTGGGAATCCACAGAGCCAAGTGGCTCAAGATAAACATTGAGCTTTTAATCTGAGTTCAGTTCCACCCAATAGTGATCAGTATCGGAGTCTTTCCACCTAGTGTTTTCAATTTCTATATTTCTTTCATTATAACACAATTTGGGAAGAATCTTTAACCTTCAAACAAGAAGCTACCAAGTGGCCATGCTCGAAGCAAAAAAATGGATACCGTGGCCCTGGTTGGTGCATTGCATTCTCTATAAAGAATGTGACAGTCTATTATTCATTTGCTAATGTCATGCCCCTTTACTCTTAAGTCTTCTTGTATGGAAAGAATTGGAGGCTTTCAAAGGCTTAAGGAAGGTTTGAGGGGATTCACATTAGATGAAGGCTTGCACAGGTGGTGCAATAATTCAACGGTCAAAAAATTCAAAGCACTTCCTCTGATTGCTGGTTGGGATATATGGTTAGCCCATGATGCTTAAATCTTTGAAGGAAGATGTGTACCCCCAATTCAATGTGCAGTTCAGAGTAAGTACATTCTTGAAGGCTTTGAGCAATCTGTTAAAGAAAAGCCTCAGAGACATATAGTTGTGGAACATATTGACAAAAGTGGTTCTGGGCATATTTTGATGGGCCATGCCAAGGAGACCCCCCGAGAGGTGGTTCTGGAGGTGTTATCTACACCAATGATGATCATATTGTAAAGTTTAAAGCTACATTGGGTGGAGGTACAAACGATATGGCTGAACTTATGCCTCTAAAATTGGTGTTAATGTTAGCTGCTGAAAAGATGCATACTCTATTCAAATATTTGGTGACTCCCTTGTTGTTATAAATAGGATGAATGGGATGAATTCTTTGGACAATTATGTCTTGAGGCCCTTATTTGAGAAGTTGCAACAGGCTCATTCAATATTTAATTCTATTTCTTTCCACGATGTATACAGAAAAAGGAATGTTGAAGCTTGTGGTCTCTCAAAAGATGGAGTCTGATTCATTCAGGAACAAGTGGATGGTCAATCCACTGATTATTTTCACACTCCTTTTGTCTAGTTTTCCAGTCTCTTTATTCAGTCCCTCTCAAAATGTATAAATATAAGGACTGTCTGGATGTGTTTCTCTTGGTTGTGTCATATTAGGGTCCCATGAGGATACTGTTTGAACTTTTCAGATCTCATTTTTGGAAACTTTTTTGAGGTCTTGATGGAGCAGGTGATATCTGGCATCTTTGGAAACTTTTTTTAGGTCTCCGGGCACAACCCTCCATCAGGCCCACTAGCTTGAGGATCCACAAAGGTAGAAGAGCTCACCCCCTTTTGGTGTAGAATAAAGGCACCTTTCTGGGGTTGGCATCGGGCCATTTTTAGGTGTAGTCATTCCGCTCAAGACAAAAACCATGGAAATGATTGAAACTAACACCTAACCACAGCAAGGATTGCACGTGGTGGACACCATGTAGCAGTGGAGATGGTAAGATGCAAGGACTAGCAGTGTTGATGGCAATGGCGAAGCCAGCAAAAGGGGGTTGGCTATGGCGGATCCAGACAAAAGGAGGGATGACTAGGGCAGAGTCCTCGCTGTGCATAGACCGTTCTGCTTTACCATCCACACTTTAATGAATGTTGATATTATTCCTTTTATACAATAAATCTTAAAAGTATTACATTGTGTCAATTATTGGAGTAGGGTTTGACTCCTACAAATGAGGACTTTGACTATCCACCCATAAATGTGTAACCATATAAAATGATAAGAAATTACTAAACCGTAGTTTGAATCAAGAACGCTATTTTCTATCCAAAAGGCATGTATCAATGAGGAGAATCATCTGCCACATCAGAAAATAAAGCAAACATCTTAGATAACAACTGCACTACTCATCTGACACCATGATTAAAATCACTAAATATCTGAAATACAAATAATTTCCAGTGTTCTTTATCAGTATGAGTTGATAAATTGGTATGTTTTTGCAAAGAGTGGGACTTTGCTGACAAGACAAGTAAGCCTTCAGAGGGACCCCAAACTTTGTTCAGTAAAATATCAAGTTGCCTTTAGAAGTGCAAAAGTTCAGCAATAGAGAGCAAAAGGAGTTGTGTTAACAACAAATCAATATGTTAATTGTCTTTCTTATGCTAGTACGAGATATCTGATTATGCATTTAAGGCGATGGAGGCCATGAACGAGAGCATGATGTACCTTGAATCGGAAAGAATGAAGCAATACTGTCAAATCTTCGTATTTCTCAAATATGCTTCTCAAAACTGTTAACTGGCAGCGGTATGACTTTGACATTGCAAGCACCCTTTTTGGACTCTTCTTATGCCAAGGAAGCCATAGAAATGTCATAAACTAGAGCATTCATGTACAACACTTCAATGTAAAACTCCCATTACCAGGGGTTCTCTGGCCAAAGAAAATAACTCTAAATGAAAAATAGTGCACAGGAAAAGCCATATTGAAGCCGCTGAAGAGCACTCACACCTTTCATGAATCTCTTTGACTGAATCACACTCATTGCATGTCCACTTGTCAATGATCAACTTTCCAGCTTTGCCCTCTCGTAAATATCCCGCAGAAACGAAGATTCAGCATTCGAATCAACATATTTTTTCAAGAAACGTTCTTCTTTAAGGTTAACAATATTCGGAAAACTCATTTCTCTTTTCGACACCTGCACTTGCATAGACCTCAATGTCTCCATTACTCTATACCGAGGTCTTATCCTCGTCTCCAAGTTGTATGCAAACATAAATGGAGTCTTAACAAAATCAGCCAATGAAAGGCCCACAGTTTTGACCAGAAAGTCCACGCTACGCTTCATCTTTTCCTCGGAAAGCCCCAGAGTCGTCGGCCTCTTCATCAATATATCCGAAATTTGCTTTCCAGAGAACCCTAAACTGATCAAACACTGCAGTCTTTGATCGAGGTTTTCCTTCCTTGCTCCAAAAATCGCACGTAAAACATTTGCAAAGCTCTTTGTTCCCATCTTAAAACCGAAACCCTCGGCCTGTTTAAATGATTCAATAACTTTCTCCTCTGAAGCAGCGAGCAAGCGAGGCTGCGTAGCTACTAATTCTGATAAGGCTTGACTTTCAACACCCAATCTTTGCAAAAGTGAAAGTCCAGATTTAAGTCTACCCTCTCTGCTATTAAATATCCGTGCACTGCGACAAACAAATTTGGCGATGTCCTCTTCCTTCATGAAAGTCCTGAAGA
The DNA here is from genome assembly GCA_010110895.2 of Picea sitchensis. Taxonomy (NCBI): domain Eukaryota; kingdom Viridiplantae; phylum Streptophyta; class Pinopsida; order Pinales; family Pinaceae; genus Picea; species Picea sitchensis. The sequence continues at coordinate 74,202 of SNQJ01S0097666.1, read as the reverse complement.
AGCGGAGCTTAGGCTTTAGGTTTCTCTCGCAATTATAAAACAGAAACTGGGGGTTGGATATGACCACCATTCGAATCTGGGCAGGAGTGGTCAAACCATATCCAGTTAACAACTCCAAATTTTCTTCCAAACCATGAGTTGATTGCTTACTAAGCAAGCCATTGCAATGTCTGAAAGCTCTTGCGATTTCTTCGTCTGTAAAACCGCATTTGTTGATGAGAAACTCCGTGACAACGCGGCTGTTTGGTAGAGTTGTGGGTGGGGTTGTTATTTCGGTGCAGAAATTGGCCAACTTTATGCCGGATTTTGCATTGAATGTCGTGTGACCAAGCAGAGGAATTGTGGTTGATGGGCCATGGGATGATAACGGGACTCTGATGGTTATCAGTCGCTTCCATGTAGACTGAATAGACATCATCTGTGCAATCGAGGAGTGAAAAATAGACTATGAGCTGATTGAAGGAGAAATAAGCAGCTTCAGCACTCGATCGGGGTATGTTCAGAGTGGATAAAGGTAGGGACGTTTGGAAGGCCAAAACAGAGATTTGTAGACACGATCCGCCAGTTATGAGGGGGTGAAGGTTTTATTCCCAGAATCCCACCATAACCACAGTTGGGGTTTAGGATTTTGAAAATCAAGGAGCATAGTAGATGTAGATCAGAAAATGGTGATGTGTGGGAGTAAGTTGTTGTTGAGTGGGAATAAGCTAATTTTGTAATATTCTTATCGAATTATCGAATTTTGTAATAAATGGTTTTTTTTCAAATAATAAATTTATAAGAATTTGAGAAATTTTTCAAGTTAGATAAGAATTAGAAAAAATAATAGGTATGTAAAGTTTTTAAAGTTATGCCTAATTCTGAATTAATCTAAATTGTCAAAAATTTAATAACACTTTTGGATTTATGGCAATACTCACTTATTACCAAATTTTGATCACTCGATAAAAGTTTGCTATAAAATTAGATGGCTCCATTTTAGTGTGCAATGTAAACAACGTGTGCTTGTCATATTGATGGGCTTGAATAATGGAGACAATGTGTGGATTTGGTCAGGTGAAAGGATATGGGAAATGGATTGGTCAGTTGTCAAAACATAAATAAATCAATGAGCGATGCATAACATGTTTGTGTGCATAGGGGTAGCAAGTGCAGGGGGAGTATCCATGATCCTGGAGGCAACAAGGTTGTCTACTATGCATGGGGGCTTGGAAATGTTTTGAACAATCTCATTGAGGCTTACTCATTGTGGTGGGGTCTCATTGTTGGATGTTAAGGGCTGACCCGGGTTCTACCTTAGTTTTCCAACAAAACTCTATAAATCATCATCCCTTCTGGTAAACCAGAAGGCTACACCGCGCACAAAGTGTACAGCACAGTCTCACCCAAGATGACTTATGGGTGATTGCATGATCCAAGTGTCTACAATCATGGAAGGGATTGGGGATGTTTTTCTTCTTCTATTCGTATTTTAACATGCATCATATTATACCATGCATCTAGATCTAACAGTGATTTCATTATGCATCATCAATATTGTGCACTACAAAATACTACTCTAGCCATTCATCATTTATTCATAATTGCGTAAACAACAAAAAACATCATTCAACCACACTGCAACACATAATTTTACCGTGGTTCACCTCCCTTGGGCTATGTCCACAAAGATCTTCTGCTTATTTCTTATTCTTCATCAAATAGCGTCGCGCACATTACATCATAGGTTTATGACCATTGAGGTTGATCAGTGTCACACCAAGCTCCACAACTTGCAACCCGACCCTCAATTACATCTCAAAATTGACTCCATCTAAGCTCTACAGCTCTCAACAAAACAGATATTTCGACTTAGAACTCAAAAAGGTGTTCAAAGTACTTTGCTCATACAAAGTGATAACGATCAAAGATATCATATTTACCTCATACATCCTCTATTTATATTACAAAAAGTGTGTAAAAACCCTTACATTGACTCAAAACCATAATTCTAAGTGGACTCAACTTGTTCGTTTTCTAACTGTCTTCCGCGTGGTTGGTCTTTGATCTAACCATTCCTTGCTTTGATTCTTCGTTGTTCTTCCTTAATTCTTGGCGCGCTGCTTTCCCTTCTTTCCTGGCGCACACTGCTTCCTTGGTCCCTTATGCCTCATTTACTACGCTGAACCCAAAAATTGTCTGCTCCAACAGGCCCCCAACATTAACCTATGGTTCATCCTGAACCACTCAGGCATTGTGTGCCTCCTGCACTAATTTCTCCAATGCCTGGAACTTCTTTGCTAGTTCATCCACTTGGATCTTTGTCTGCGCACTTTTCTCTGTCAAGGTCTCCACCACCTGCACTATTATGTGCTCTTTTAGCACTTCTCTACTTTCTGAGTGCGCCTATTCCAGTCTACCTTTCTCTATTTCCAGCTCTGTTATCATCTTCTCTGCTTGCTCCTGCAGCGGATCCAGTTCAGCCTATTTTGTCTGTCTTTCCTCTTAGACTGTCTTCAAATCTGCTTGCAGATTTTTCATCTCCTGCGTGCTTTTTAGCCTGTCTGAAATACTCATTGTCTTTTGTCTCTGCTTTAAATCTTGTACTGCGACATTCAACTTATCTTCCCTCTAATCCAACTGTTGAATCCCTTCATCTTCTGCCAAGCTCATCTAGATCAACACAGTCCTTTCGTAAAGCTTTGCTACTTCTTTTACCTCAAGTGTAAAACTATGCGTTTGTTTTGTTGATTATTGCTCCCTCTCTGATCTGACCTCTAGAGGGGTGGTTGGTGTCAGCTTCCTAATCAATTCTACTATCTTTTGGTTATACCCTTCCATCGTCTGCATTATCCTTTTCATCTTTTCTTCTGCGTTGAGTTCTCCTGCTAGTGCGTTGTCCGGAATCATTTGGAAGATTTCCTCAAGTCTTTGCTCCAGTTTGTCTGTGCGTTCTTTTTCCTCCTCACGTTCGATCTGCACTTCTTTGAGGACTGTCTTTAGCACCTCCTTCTCTTCCTTGGTTGTCTCCAAGCTTGTTGCATCCGTCCTGGCTCTGGATTGAACTTCTTACGCCACGCTCATCCTCATCTTATATAATACCTTGGTTGGTACCTTAGCCAATACCAATTCCAATTGTTCTATGTCCTTGACCTGTTTTTGCACCATGTCGTCGTCTATTTGCAGCATGTCTTTAGTAATGCTAAAGTTTTCACTTGCCACTGTTGTTATATGTATTGTCTCCTCCTCACTCTACGCTGCCATGTGTTGTTCGTGCGTTGTTTGCTACTATTGTGTTTTCCCTTTGTGTTGCACCTTGGTAACTTATATATGCTCCAAGACCTGCTTGACTTCAGTCAGTTCTTGCATTATCTTCGCTCTTTGTTTTTATGCTTCTGCAACTCGGTCCTGTACTTTTTTCGCGACTAATTCTGCATCATCTTATGTTATTGTATATTGGGGGATCTCCTTGTGCGCCTTCATTCTCTTGCGTGCTCCACCTGACTGTAAAATAGTCCTCTTGAGTGGCCTTGACTATGTTTCCTCTGTTGTCATTGGGGTCTCTATCTCTGGTATGTCCCCTCCTGCGCAAGGATGTTATCTTCCATATGTGTCTCTCCATTAGTGGCATCTGTGTGGTTCTTCTACTGCATGATAGGCTTGGGGATAGCCTTTTTCCGTCTAAGTGTTCATGTTGTTGCACTCCCCCCAGTCTGCTTCATTTGCACTACTGCTTTTCTTGTGCTTCCTGCTGGGGCACTCTTCTTCTATGAGGAGCACTCTTCTGATTGTTGCTTATCTTTTGTTGGCTCCACTGGAACCTTCCATTCCTTCGTCCAATCTTTCATTGCCCATTGCACTTTCTCTGTTGTGACACAGTATCTCATCTGCAACCACTCCTTCTCTAGATCCATTTTTGCATGGATCCACATATTGTGTCTTGATGCTTTGAAGTTGGCTATCTTCTTGTATTCCTCCACCACCTATGATGGGATCCTCCAAGTTTTGGACACCTTTTTCTGTATTTCTTCCAAATATGTTGCAAATATGTTGGAGTTTGTCTTTCTTTCCTTTGCGACTGTTGTGTGCCACAATGTTTCGTACTGTGTTGTGTGGCACTTTCTGATTCTCTGATAGAATACGTTGTATCTAGGGTGTTTCCATCCTTCTAGTGTAATGAGTATGATTAACCATGAATAGAGGAACTATGTGCCTAAGTCTCGGGCATCTTTGCAATCATCCAGAAATAAATTTAACAAGTATGGACTCCAACTAAGTAGAGTCCCCTTTGTGCACTGTGCAACTCCTACTATCACTCTTGTTGGCACCTCTTCTTTGCGGTGCTTCCTTAGCAATTTACATGCCATAAGCTTTGTTACTAACCTCGTTGTGGGTTTATCGATTCTGTTTATAATGATCTCCCTAGATCCTCTCTATGTTCCATAATTTTGCTTCATTCCCTCTGCTAAGGCTTTCTCCTTGGTCTTGTCATCCAGATACTGCATGGGTTTCTCACCATCTATGGGTAGACTTGTTATTTTTTCAATCAAATCGACTTTAATTGAGGCTGGCCTATCCAACCACATAATTCCTCCGTGCATTACTGCCAGTAATTGTTCGAAGCAGTTATTTACGTCCTTACCCCTTCTGAAATGTGGGATCTCTAGCAGGTTCATTATGCTTGTGTTCTACAAACCTGTTATCCACTACTTGGGTTCTAGTATTGGTATTCCTGTCGCATTGACCCCTTTTCTCTCCATGTATACATGTGGCTCAAATTCCGGAAACTTGTCTCCGTCTTTTACATTGTGGTCAACATAGCGCAGTTTATCTATGCATCCTAGCAAATCTGATAAAACCTTCACTCATGTTGGTATGCATGGTAACACAAGGGTTACCTCTAGTTGCTTGCACAGTGACCTATGGACTGTTTGTTTCCCTTTCCCCTTTGTTGGCGCCCTTGAGGGACCTGCCTCCTGGCGCATTTGCTCTTCCTTTTCCTCTTTTACGCCAGACTCATGTTGCTCTGTGATTTCTTCGACTTGTATTTTCTCCTGTTGCGTTGGTTGTGTGCCAGATTGAACCCTTGGCTCATCGGACTCAGTCTGTTCCTCGTCTTCTTCATTTGTTGGCTGGAATGTTTCCATGTCGTGTTGTTGTGTCAGGTTTTTCTTCTCTGTCGTGTTCTGTGGGTCAATCTGCATTTGTTCTATTGCAGGGGGTTGGATCCTGTTCCTCAACCACTATAGGGATCACTGGTTCGATGATCAGGGAAGGAATGGCATCCACATCTACCACTCCCTCCGGTTGCGTAGGGTTTTTTGCTTCCATTGTTGGCTCCTACGGTGTCCTCGCAGCGCTACGTGTTTTCCTCGTTGTCCTGCTAGGAGCTCTGACCTTTGGTGGTACCATCTTGCTTGAATCTATGTGGGTCTGCTCAGAAATCTCATTGTCTGCCTTCTAAATCGCTTGTTCACTCTTAGCTTATTGCTCCTTAGGTTTTCTTTTTGCTTGAAGTCACAATGTGGCTTGTTGTGCACAATTCTTGCTTCTATAGTGTTGTCATAAATGCTCCAAAGCTTACCGGGCATGCTTCCTTTACTGTCATAAATGTTTGTTCCACGCCTCATTTTTTCGGTGGCTGGTTTTTCATTTCCTGACTATTTTGTTTTCTGGTGCGCAGTATTTTTCTACTGTCATATTTCTCTGATGCATTGGACTTTCCTTTTCTCATATATGTCCTATGCGTAGTATATTCACTTCTTGTCGCTTAAATTTTATGTCTGGTGCGCGTTGTATCTTCCAACGCGTAGTATCTTCACTTCTTGTCGCTTAAATTTTATGTCTGGTGCGCGTTGTATCTTCCAATTGTCGACCATTGATGCTACTTCTTTTTGGATTTTCTTCATTTCTACCTTTTTCTTCATTTTTCTTATTTTAACTCCTAATATTTACAATATGTATAAGTCTACTTGTTGCACTGCAACTACTAAGGGTTAGTGGGTCGATTGTCCCTATACAGTTTCAGTCGACTACCATTCACCAGTCCTTGAACTTCCTTGCCTGCTAAGTCCTACACTGTACAACACCTCCATCTGTGACAAACTTTATCGCATATGGCCCTAGCCAATGCATTATAAGATTCCCTGGGTGCTACAAATACTTATTGTCATATAAGAGAACTAGATCTCCCATTTTGAAGTTCTTCTTCTTAATGTGTCTGTCATGCCATGCCTTATCATTTGCTTTATGTACCTCCTGATGGAAACAACTATAATTTTGTCTTCTTCTAATTCCATAAGTTGAGCTAATATTTCTTGTGCTATGCCTCTTTATGTCATGTCTATAATAGTTGCAATGCACATACTTGGTAGTCTATAATAGTTGCAATGCACATACTTGGTATCAAATAATCCAAGGGAACATCCATACAACAACCTGAAAGGAGTTTGCCCTGTTAGCTTCTTGTATGTAGTTTTGTAAGCCCATAGTACTGCTGGTACTTTCAAATCTCAATCATCCATGTTTACATTACAAATCTTTGTCAAGGCATTCTCCAAAATCTTGTTAAATGCTTCCATTGTTCCATTCACCCGAGGATGATAAGGAGTGTTCTTCTGATGATGTATCTCAAATTCTTCTAGAATTGTCTAGATTGTATTGTTGATAAAGTGAGTCCCATGATCACTCATCAATATTCTTGGACATCCAAACCTTGTCACTACATGTTCAAACATAAAGCGTGTTGCATTTTCTATGTTGTAATCCTTCACTGGTGCTGCATCAACCCATCTGGTTAAGTATTTTTTTCGTTGTAATAATATATCTTTCTCATGATCTGCTTGTTGGTGGATTAATTGGACCTACAAAGTCTACTACCCACTTGTCAAACACTTGCAAAGTTATATGAGGTCTTAATGGCATCTCATCCCTCTTGGATGGCTTTCCAACTCTCCGACAAACATCACAATTCTGACAGTATTCCTTTGCATCATTATGAATTGTTGGCCACCATAATCATGCGCATAATACCTTCTGTGTAGTATCTTTCCTTGTGTAATGTCCTCCAGCTATGCCTTCATGTGCTTCTGTCGAAATGATGGGTCTCTCATGCCCCATCACACATCTTCTCAAAATGTTGTCTGCACCAAGCTTGTATAAATGACCTGCAATCAATTGATAGTCTGCAGCTCTAACCACCAGATTTTTCTTCTATGCAATAGTAAATTCTCTTGGTGCAAATCTTGTACTCAAAAACTCAATAATGTTAGCAAAAACTATCTGTACTGAAAACAATTGTGCATCTGGGAAGTTATCCTCCAAACTGCTTGGTTCCTCTCCATTAGCAATCCTTGACAGATGATATGGCCCTATATTCAATCTTTCAGGTTTCACAACAACTTCAAAGTCAAACTCCTGAAATAACAACATCCATCTGCATATTCTTCCCCCCAACACTAGATTATTGACCAAATATCTAAGAGCAGAATGATCTGTAAACATCTTGAAATGTTGCCCTAACAAGTAATGTCTGAATTTCTGCAATGCATACGCCATAGTTAGTCCTTCCCTTTTTATAGTGTTATAGTTTTGTTCCGAATATGATAGCTTCATGGTTGCAAATACAATAGGGTGATCTATATCACCTTCTCATGGTTGTGTCAATATTGCTCCTAACGTTATTGCCAATGCATCCACATGCACATGAAATTCTTTAGACCAATCTAGAAATACTAAAATTGGCGCGGTTACAGTCTTCTCCTTTGAAATATCCAAGCTTTGTTGGCATTCATCATTCCATTGATACTTGATGTCCTTCTTGAGTAATTTCTCCATCAACACAATAATTTGTGCATATCCCCTTATAAATTTTCGATAATACCCTGTATGACCAAGTGTACTCTTCAATTGACGCACTGATTTCAGTGGTGGTAAATTTAGTATGAAACAATTTTAGTAGGATCAACCAGCAGACCCTGTTTACACACCACATGCCCTAACAGAATACCAAAAGGTGTGTTGAAAATGCATTTCTTAATATTCAATAAAATATGACATTGTCTACATCTTTCTAACATCAATCTCAATACTTGAACATCTTCCTTCAATAAACTAAAGACTGTCCAGTCATCCAGGTAAACTTCTAAAAACTTATGTATGAAGTCCTTAAAGGCTACTACTACTACCCTTGAAAAAATGGTTGGTGCATTCTTCAATCCAAATGGCATCATTGTATACTGATATGATCCCCACTCTATAGAAAATGTAGTCTTATGTCTACCTTCTGGTGCTATTCTAATTTGATGATATCCTGAAAATCCATTTGTAAAGGAATAAGCTTCTTGACCTCCTACATTCTCCAAAACTTTGTTTGTGAATGGGGTAGGGAAAGGATCATGCAAACAAGAATCATTCAGTTTTCTAAGATCTACACAGATCTGTATTCCTCCTTGCTTATTTTCTTGTACTACCATGGGGTTGATCCATTCTGATTCTTCCACAGGTTCTATGACACTAGCTTCTAAGGCTGAAGTAGATCATGTTCATTGGTCGCCAGGGGGGTACATGTCAACAGATTTGAGACTTCGGGGAAAGTCACTTCGGAGGATTTCAAGTGTGGAGTGTGACAAACTCCCAAAGTCCCAAAGGCCGAAGTAGATCGCAACCGTCCATTGCGAAGGACTCGTAGTGAGAGATTAGGAAGTTCGGAGGCCTAGCACTTCAAAAGGAAGTCGACAGGAGCAGAGAAGATCTGGACGGTCAGATCTAGAGGGACTCATGGAAGAAATTTGTCAACTTCGGTTGAAAGCACTCCGGGAGGAATGAGTGTGCAGGAGTCTAAAACTCCCGAAGCCCGAAGAGCTGAAGTGGATCGTGACTGTCATATCCAAAAAGAAATGCGTCGACATATCATCCTCTTCGGGTGAAAACACTCCGGGAGAAAGCAAAGACTGAGAATTGAAACTCCCGAAGCCCGAAGAGCCGAAGTGAACCACAGATGTCAATCTGTGAGGGATATGCGTCGACAAATCGTCGACTTCAGGTGAAAGCACTTCGAGAGAAAGCAAAGACTGAGAGTTGAAACTCCTGAAGCCCGAAGCACTGAAGTGAACCACAACTGTCGATCTATGAGGGACACGCATCGATAGATCATCATCTTCGGGTGGAAGTACTGCGGAGGAAGCAAGAGTTGAGTGTTGAAACTCTCGAAGCCCAAAGGGAGAAATCAATCATAACCGTCAGTTTGAAAAGAGGGCACTCATCGATAGATTGTGGAGATCTGGGAGTGCGTGCGAAAGGAGAAAAAGGGTCACTTCCTGATAGTTGGCCAAGGCAAAGAGAGGACAGATCTCAGTCATTGGTCCAGAGGCAACTCTCAAGATCACAAGATCGATGATCATGGTTAATTGTAGGGACAGAAAGTGATCGGGTTTTAAAATTCTTAGAGCGGGCCACAATTGAAACCATGGTATTTCCAAAGGGATATGTGGCATCTGATAGTGAATTATGGGGAGAAAAGTGGTGTGGCCCCAAACCACTCTAGACTATCCTACAATCGCGTGATTACGCGAGGACATAGATCGAGGTCACATATGGGAAAGGGCTAATGGAAGAGGAGCTAGCCCCTGAAACTCGATAGTTCAACAGCGCGAGGGAAGAGGTTGCGGGTGTCATAGAACCTACACCAAAAGATCGAAAGGGCCCGTGTTTAGTCACAAGTGGAACCATTAAGGTTTCAAAGAGCCGATTCGGCTCGGAGAATTGAAGATCCTTGACCGAGAGGTCGCGTAGCCCCAAGGGAGAGAAGGGGGGTCTGCATCAAGTGGTATCAAAGCTGATTTTGTTTGCAGACAACAGACAAAGGAGACAGAGATAGTTTGATATCATCAAGTGATATTAAAGCTTAAAATTGCTTGCAGACAATAGGCAAAGGAAAGAGAAGACAGTATGACTACATCAAGTAGTATCAAGAGCTGAAATTAGTCTGCAAATTGTAGGCAAAGGTGAATAGAGATAATCTGATGACATCAAATGGTATCAAAAGCTGAAGTTCACCTGTAGACAACAAGTGAAGGGAGACAGAGTATTGATGCTTTGTAAAGATTGTTGCAAGGTGTGCAACAAATGGTAGACAACTAGGAGGGCTGAAGACAAACATAGATGGCTACTAAAGGCCATAGGTGTGGTCAAGGAGAAGACCACCACAAAAAAACAAAATTGAGGTAGACAAAGAGCTCAGGGAGACCAGAGAAAAAATGGAGAAGTTGACATTGAAGATGCAGCAGGAAGCAAAGGTACACTGGACATATGAATGGACTTTGAAGAGGAAAGTGAAGTGGCCTATACATAAGTTGTTAGCCAGAAGGCAACAACAAGTAATGAGAAAGTGGTTGAGGCATGTTGAAAGCCTGAGAGACACATAGGAAGTGGTTCACACTTGTGAGCCAGAAGTTGGGAAAACCCTCAGTGATGAGGAAGGGAGATCAATTGAGGATCTCATAGACTGCCATGAGGGTAGTGATGGAAATTTAAATTGCCAAGTGGGAAATGAGATGAGATCAATTGATCTCATAGAATTCCAGGAGGGCAGAAGAGAAATCTCAGATTGCCAGGTGGGAAAGGAAAAAGAGAGGAGACTATCTGAAAGTCTCATGAACTCAGTCGAGAGTTCATATCAACAAGGAGAGCTGGTGGAGGGGGATCAGAAATGCATTCTGATCATTGGGGGAATTCAAATATTGCTGCCAAATAGTCCAGCAGAGGCTAGTACAAGTGTTGCACATGAAGAGGTGATGCAACAAGAATCCAAGAAAGATGCCATGGGACCAAATGCTTTTAAAGCTAACTGTGCCTGTGATGTAGGTGCAATAGAGGAAGGACAACCAGCTGTGACTATCATGATTACAAGAGAAGAGCATTCAACAAAATTGCTCAAAAATTTCAGCCCGGGAGCTGAACATGAGATGACTGCAACACTGGAGCCTGCAACAGAAGAGAAAGCAAAAAACATAGATTTTGCTGAGCTGTATGAGGAATTGGAAGCCCTGGAGAGAAGGGTAAATATGCAGCATAGGCATATCCAACAAGTCAAGTTGGAAACAGGTGGAGGAGCATACTAGCCTAGGAGCAACTAGAGGAAGTTGGAGTTGGACCAACACAGGAGGATATGACATAAGTTGAAGTTGAGCAACAACTCAGAGGTGAGACTGCAGAATTGGAGTCTGCAACGGAGTGGCCAGCTAGTGCCACAGGAGATGAAGATAACATGAAGGTTCATATTTATCAGATTGGTAAAAAGGAGAAAGAGCACACATTTCAATGTGCCCAAGAGATGGATAAAGAAGAGCATTCGATGGAACTGCTCAAAAATTTGAGCCAAGGAGATGAACATAAGGCAACTGTAGAATTGGGATCTACAACAGAAGGAGATGAGCATTCAGATGAATGGCTCGAAAATTTCATCCAGGAAGCTGAGTAAGAGATAATTGTAGAATGTGAACCTACAACAAAGGATGAAGCAACATATAGCATGGATCTTATTGATCTATGTGAAGAGTTGGAGGCCCTGGAGAGAAGGATAAAGATGCAAAGGCATCTTATCCAACAAGTTAAGTTGGAAATTGATGGAGAGAAGATGCAACAGAGCATAATGCAGGAGGAAAGCCAGCCAGTGGACCAGCTGGACAAATAAATAGAGGAGATAAAGAGATTGATGTTGGAAGTAGCACAATAAGGGGTCATCAGAGAAGTACGAGACATAAGAAAACCTGCAGAAGCAGCATGGCAGAAGAGGCAGCAAGAAAAAGGAGTAGATGGACAACTCCAAGAGAAGGTATGGGACCCTGGAGGATCTCAACAACAGATAAGAGGGAGCCATGAACATGAGCTCATGATTTTCCCAGCAGTGGAGTATGATGCAAAAGCATCGTCAGCAAGCACACATGGAGAGACAACTCAACGCCTTAGCGTGCCTTTGAATCATTTCAGAATCTTAAACGCTAGTGTTTTTCTGCAAATCTTTTTCTTTACTGATTGAAAACTGAAGAAGATCAAAATGCTTGGGAGCGAATGATTTGGGAGTTTCACTCTTAGACTTTAATGTAACAGAACTTAAGTAGTTGTAAGATTTTTCTTCGAGAAGATAGATAGTCGGGGGGAACCCTAGGAACCCTCTTGTATATGTAGATGCATTGTATGCCCAAATGAGGTTGCTCGAGGAGTATTATTACTGAATAGGAGGTAGCTGCAAGTTAGTTAGAAATCCTCAGAGGAGGAAATAGGAGATGGAATAGTTCTTTGAGGGAGCTTGAGAGAGTTGAGACTCTGTTACAGTCCAACCTACACATATTGTAATCAGACATTCATCTTAATAGGAAGAAAGAAATTTTCCTTCATATGAACTTTCTGTGCGTTTATGTGTATATGATGAATGTTATTTGTGCGTGTTTATGTATGTTGTAGATGTATGTGATAGGTTTTCATCTGCAGTAGGAAGATAGACTTCTCTATCTTCGTTGAGGTTGTTATACCGTTCTAAATTCTTTAGGCTGTGCAAGGAGTGCACAACAAAACATTGGAGGTTCTGTAGCCGCGCAAGGAGTGTGCATCTGAACTCTGTGGAGTCAGAAAAGAATGTGCTATGAGGGCACACCAGAGCGATGACAACTCAAGGTAAACCTCAAGGTTGTTGAATACCTTAGAGGAGAAACTGTGCAGAGGAAGCACAGAGAGACAGAGTCATTGAGAACTCTGTAGAGCTTTGCCAGGTGGGCATCGAGCAGGTGCAAGTGTGCACAAAGAGAAATCTGTGTCGAGTTCAAAGAGAAGAGTATCAGAGGAAGATACTCGCATAGTTGTTGAACACTCTGTAGAAAACGCTCAGCAAGGTTAACATTGAGAAAAAGTTGTCTAGAAGGTACAAGAATCCCTTTGAGGAGTAAAGGGACTGAAACCTTAGAACTTGAGTAAGCAAAAGCTCAAGAGAGACAGCCCAAGGAGTGCGCGCATAAGTGAATTTACTTCAAGTTCATAAGCTCAAGAGGAGTAGTGAAAGTTTGCACGCAGAGCGCAAGTGTGCACCAGAGCCGAGGTCATTTTTCATTGTCAAAGCTCAGGAGGAAAAGCGGATTCGAGAACCTAGCAACCGGTTCCGCAGGAGAAGGTTCAAAGGCTACAACCTGTGAACACTTACAAATTTTCCCAAGTCCGGGAGAACAAAGGAGCTCAGGAGGAGGAGCGACAACATCCGTCAAATCAACTGCAAGAAGAGATCTGGACCGTCAGATCAAGGTCCAGGATGAAGGAGGAATGCGCGAGGAGGAGAACAGATCCCAACCATTGGATCTGAGCGTGAGAGATCGACATCCATCAGATCTAAGTAAAGTGCATGAGCCTTCAGTACTTTGAGAGTGCACAGGAGAGCGGACTTGTTGAAGACCCAAAGTTCCGAAGCCAGTCGGGATCATCCATTGTCCAGGGTGAGAGGTGGTGGAAGATTCGAGACTCCGGAGCGGAAGTACTTCGAGAGTTCTCGGACATGCAGAAAGTGAAAGTGCCAAAGAGCCGAAGGCCGAAGTAGATCTTGGTCGTTGGTTTCCAGGTGGGTACATGTCAACAGATCTAAGACTTCGGGGAAAGTCACTTCGGGGGATTTCAAGTGTGGAGTGTGACAAACTCCCGAAGTCTTGAAGGTTGAAGTAGATCACAACCGTTAGTTGCGAAGGACACGTGGTGAGAGATCAGGTGGTTCGGAGGCCTAGCACTTCAAAAGGAAGTCGACGGGAGCAGAGAAGATCTGGACCGTCAAATCCAGAGGGACGCATGTAAAAAATCCATCAAATTCGGGTGAAAGCACTCCGGGAGGAACGAGTGTACAGGAGTCTGAAACTTCCGAAGCCCGAAGAGCCAAAGTGGATCGTGACTGTCAGATCAAAAAAGACACGCATCGACAGATCGTCGTCTTCGGGTGAAAGCACTCCGGGAGAAAGCAAAGATTGAGATTTGGAACTCCCGAAGCCCGAAGAACCGAAGTGAACCACAAGCATCTATCTGTGAGGGACATGCGTCGACAGATCATTGTCTTCGGGTGAAAGCACTCCGAAAAAAAGCGAAGACTGAGAGTTGAAACTTCCGAAGCCCGAAGAGACGAAGTGAACAACAACTGTTGATCTGTGAGGGACACGCGTCGACAGATCGTCATTTTCAGGTGGAAGTACTGCGGAGGAAGCAAGAGTTGGGAGTTGAGACTCCTGAAGCCCGAAGGGTGAAATCAATCGTAGTCATTGGTTTGAAAAGAGGGCACACGTCGATAGATCGTGGAGATCTGGGAGTGCGTATGAAAGGAGGAAAAGGGTCACTAACTGATAGTTGACCAAGGCAGAGAGAGAATAGATCTCAACCGTCGGTCTAGAGGCAACGCCCAAGATCACAAGATCGACGATCATGCTTAATTGCGGGGACAAAAAGTGATTGGGTTTTAAAATTCTTAGAGCGGGCCGCAATTGAAACCACGGTATTGCCAAAGGGATATGTGGCAGCTGATAGTGAATTATGGGGATAAAAGTGGTGTGGCCCCAAACCACTCTAGACTGCCCCGCAATCGTGTGATTACGTGAGGACATAGCCCGAGGTCACATACGGGAAAGGGCTAATGGAAGAGGATCTAGCGCCTGAAACACGATAGTTAAGTAACACGAGGGAAGAGGTTGTGAGCGTCATAGAACCTGCACCAAAAGACTGAAATGGCCTGTGTTTAGTCACAAGTGAGACCATTAAGGTTTCAGAGAGCCGATTCAGCTCAGAGAATCAAAGATCCTTGACCGGGAGGTTGCGCAGCC
>SNQJ01S0097666.1:27083-48076 GCA_010110895.2 Picea sitchensis | reverse complement strand
TGTTCTTGTCATTTTCAAAACACTCTTTTCTTTCAAGCTTGCAAACATTCTTGGTTAAGTAAATGGTGTAGGAATAACTTATTCTTTTCAGCAATCCATTATATATGCTATATGTGTTTACATGCTTCATTCTTAAAACTCTAAACACATCTTTTGGGCTGATTAAAGTTTTGGTTTTGGCACTTTTTCACTAATTTTGGGCGAGTAAAAGTCACTAAAACACTCATAAACACACCTAAAAACTTAGTCCTAAGGCATAATAATATATTAGACTTAATAGGACACCTAAATCAACCATCTTCGCCATCTAAAACGGGGCTTGAGGAAGGCAATGGAAGGTGCTAGGCCGGGGATGGTCTCACAATGCGCAACGTCCTTTCCGAGAGTACTTGGGTCTTTAGGGTTGATCTATGAAGCTAGGGTAGGCCTCGTTGCCTCACTTCTTGAGCATCCAGCAACCATTTGGTAATTGGGGGAGGATGTTTTTTGGTTCAACACTTAGTTAGGTGGGGAATTTAAACCTTTAAAATCTTTAAGCAAACCTTAATCCACTTAGTGTTTTGGGCAATCAATCTCTTGGGTACATCTTATGGTTGTTTAAAACGTTAATTGCAAGCACACATATTGTCTTTAATTTCACATGCAATCTTATTTCTTTGTGGATTAATTAACTAAGTGTCATCTTGAGTATTGTTGAGCATTTGTTCTTTCAAGTATTTATTTTCATTTAATAGATGCTCTTTATGGTGTGACCCTTCAAGAGATAGCGCATCCCATTTGGAGGCATCATCTTGTTGGATCTTGAGTGTTGTGGTTGCCATTGAAAAGTAGTCCAATAGAGTAAGTGCTATTGGGGCATGCTTGGATTAATGTGGACGATCTCTATGTTTTAAATATCTTTAAGTACCTACACATTTAAGCTCTTGGTTATCTTGTTTCCTTTATATCTTTCATATCTTGTATATCTTGTATCTAATTGTACCTTTGTAATCTTAGTAATCTTTTGTAATCAACTCTCCTCAAACATTAGTTGACCCCTTTGCCCAACCTTAGGCACTAGTCTTAGTTGACTTAGGGAAAGGGCTTGCTTGACATAAGTAAATCTTGTATCTTGCATTTGCTACCTTTGCATCATAGGTTAGTCTCCCCACAACCTTATAACTAATTAAAACCAACTCCTAGAATTTCAAGTTTAATCATATCTAGTAACTAGGGTCTACCCCCCTTGGCTTCCTTAGGAGTAAGCCTAGATGGAAGAGGTTCAAGCCAAGGTGACAACGTGGGCTTTGAACCTAGGCATTGTGCCTCCAAGGACACACTAAGTGAGCCAGACTTAGCTCACATTTGCAAGTGTGTATTAGGATGACAACATGACCCACAACATTTTTATCCAGGGAAGACCTCAGACCGTTCTTTAGCACAACGCATCAAAGAAGTCTATGTAGAGGTAGAAAAGGGGAAGCGAGGTTACAAGGTAGCCTCCATACAGCATGGCGTAGTGCGCTTTTCTTGTGAACTCTTAGCTGGAAAGCTAGTGAGGAAGAACCTCCCAAGACAGGTCACCGGGTTCGTGGTGGACCTCGCAAGAAAGTGTGTGGAGGGTCTGCAGATGAACTAGGTGAACTACCTCGTCAATGAGTTAGAAAAAGATTGTCGTGAAGCCCAGGACTTAGGATATGAGTTTCACTACAGTTGGTTGATCATCATGATCACATTTGTGGCTTGGTAGATGCCTAAAGGAACTACTTTCCTAGAGATTGAACCTACGGAGCCCCTGACCGCTCAGTTTTCCACCTTGTGGTATACCAATGACATGACGAAGCAGTGGCAATCTAATGCCGTGTTTCACAAATATTATCAACAGTTGAAAGTCTCCATTGAAGAATTCCCTTGTATGACATTGCATACCTTGCATCAGTACCAACCCATAGCGAAGTTTCGTGCTGATCCCCACTTCATTTACATCACCGCATGAAGAGATGAGCACTAGGAAAGATTGCAGTCATACTATAAGCTCACCGAGGATCTGGAATATGGAAGAGATTATAAAGGATTGGCAGTATTTCTTGTACCTATCTCAGATCTGATTTACTTAAGCAACTGATACTATAGGAATCCTGATGGTTATGCGAGCTGAACATGTCGGATAGTTCGGTGGGACAAAGAAGCAGAAGGAATGCAAAAAGTAGATTGAAGTCAGGACATAGAGACGGTGGGACAAAGAAGCAGAAGGAATGCAAAAAGTAGATTGAAGTCCAGGACATAGAGAGTGATGAAGAGGAAGAAGAGGAAACATTTGGAGATAGCGGGTCTAGCTCGCAGGGAGGAGGAGAAGATAAAGTAGAAGGACAGAGAGGAGGAGATGAAGGAGAAGAAGAGAAAGGAGGAGGCGAAGCTACTCACACCCCACCACCTGAAGATCCCCCTATTGTGACAGTGGCCCTAGAAAAGAGGAAAGTTACTCCAAAGAAACCTTTAGCAAGGAAGAAAATGAGCGCCAATAAGCCACAGTTGGAAGCCACTCTCACTAACGACGACATTAGTCTAGTCCACGAGCTATGGAGGACACCTCTAAAGACATGTAACATAGATATGAAGAGAAACAGGTGGAGTTATATAAAAGGATTGAGAGGGAGTTAAAGGAAGTGCAACAGGCTGTTCGCTTGGTCCGTACAGTGCCTACTGCGCCTTCCTCATCACAGATCACAAACTTGGGGGACGAACTGAATCCGCAGGGTGAACCAGGGATTTGGATCACCCTCCCCCAGTATAGCATCAAGTTTTCCACCCCCGTAACACTACAGGCTAGCCCCAACTTGGATGTTGAGGTTAACCTTAAAGGAGTACCTCCAGAACAAGTCGAAGTATTGGAGGCAGGTTTGAAGGCATACATAAGGGAACAGAGAGAAATGACCACTTAAAGAGCAGCCCAACTAAGAAGGCTTGCTGATGTAATAAAAGCTTAGTTCTAAAGAGCTCAGGAAGAGAAGGAGAAGGCTACAGAAGCCTTGGAAAAGGAGAAAGACGAAGTCCTAGTACAGTTATGAGCAACGCAAGATAGTGTAGTTGCTTATGAAAGAGAGAAAGCATAGCTTTAGGTGAAGCTTCAAGAGGAAAAGAAAGCTGGTGAAGCCCAACTATAGAATGAAAAAGAGCAGCTGCTCGCAGAGCAGGCCGTGGTCAAAG
Source organism: Picea sitchensis (assembly GCA_010110895.2). Classification (NCBI taxonomy): domain Eukaryota; kingdom Viridiplantae; phylum Streptophyta; class Pinopsida; order Pinales; family Pinaceae; genus Picea; species Picea sitchensis. The sequence continues at coordinate 44,890 of SNQJ01S0097666.1, read as the reverse complement.
AAGCAATAAGCAAAGCATGTCGCTCTGTACCAGGCTTGGTACAGGAGAAACAAGAGCCTTTCTAAGCTCAAGTAGCGAAGCTCGTAGAGACCCTCCAACAGTTTCAGGCTAGGATAGCTGAACTGGAGGGCGAAACAATGTCGAGAACCCTGTAGGAGGTGCGTGACCAGAGTGAGGAGTCTGCCAAAAACATAGTAGCAAGTATAAAATCCCTCGCGTTGGCATGTAAACAGTTGAGTGACAGAAGCACCTGAACGTATGAACACCTCGTCGAGGATCCGGAGTTAAAGAAGTTAGAGGCTCAGTTAGAGGAGGCGCAAAAACAAGCATTTTCATTACAGGCGCAAATGAAGCTACTCAGAGTAGTGGAAAGGATGAAGAGATCCCATGAGTAGCGCACAGTACAAAAAAAGATCACTGCCCTCTAGGGTAAGGTGATGGAAGTAACACAGAAGTTACAACCTGTGTAGGACGAAGCTTGAAAGGTGTTCGAGGAGATCGATAGCCATGGTTCACAGTTAGATCAAGTAGTTGCAACAGTAGAACAACACTTGGAAGGGACTGTTACAGAGCAGACAGTCCAGGAGCTTGCTGAGCAGGAGGCTCAGGTGAGGCAGCAAGTCAAGGCAGCTCGAGTTAATCTTGAGGCATTTGAAGAAGCATTGTGTGGACTTAAGTGACTCAGGACGAGTCATAGGTGAGTGTTGGGGGCCTGTTGGTCCTCGACCAAGTTTTGGGGGAAAATTGGTCAGTTTTGGCCCACTTTTGGACTTTGACTTGTTGGTCGAAGTAGGAGTGCCGAGGCGGATATGAGATCATGGATATCACCTATTTTGAGGGTTATGTGGACCCAGTAAGGGGTCCTCTAGGGTTTTGTAATGGGTTTAGGGGATGTTAGCCCATGGGTTTTCCCCATGTTTAGGCCTTATTGTAAGATTTTATAAAGTATAAATAAAGAGGAATGTATTGTAGAGGCATACAATAGTAGTGCTATGTGCGAAGGGATGTATGTGGTAGAGGCTATGTGCTCGACCGTGATTTTGTAGCAGGTGCTAAGTGTCGTGATAAGAGATTTTGGCTATGTGCATTTGACCTATTTTTGGAAGGCTAGTGCTTAGTGTGCAGATCTCCTGTCTTGTTCGAAGTTAGACCCTGTGGCTTAATGCATAGGAGTGACTGAATGTAAGATTTTAGGGAATAATAAAGAGGCAAATGATTTGTGGACATAGGCCCACCCTAGGGTGAACCACATATATCTGGTGTCTCATGGTTTGCTTTGTGCAGTGCTATTTCTATTATGCATTTGCTTAGTGCTTTGATTATGATGTGTAATGAATATATATTTTGTTGGTTAAGTACTTTACTTATGTTAAAGGGTAAATGAATGCTAGATTTAACTCACAATGCTAAGTGCTCAGGGTACATAATCACTTGTTTTTACTGCGCTTATCTGTCTTTGATTATGCTCTGCGGTGTTAATGAGGTTAATAAACTAATGCATGTTCACTTCCTAAGCGTTAACAAAATATTCTTCGAAGTGCTCTTATCACAGATTCGTGTCCCAACTTGGTTACAGACACCTGCGTCTTGTAACCCTTCCTACTTCTACCTCGGGTGAGACTTCGCCTGCTTCGAAAGTGTTGCTGAAAGGGTCGGTAGTCAGGGTTTTGTTGGTGCGTTGTTAAGCATTGAACCCTGGGTCTACCCTTGTGCCAACAAAATTTGATTTTGGGTCTAGATTCTCAGTAGTGGATGCACAAGGGGGTAGTACTCGGTTGGTTGGAATCATATCGTGGAAGGATTCAAGGTGGCTTATTCTTTTGACTTCATATGTGGACAAAGATCGTTCATTTGCAGAGTCATTTGCGTGTCAAAATCCCAGTAGCAGAGGTGACAGAGTCCGTGGAGGATAACTTTACTTCCACCCAACGTCTTTCTATCAAGGTTGACTCACACAACTCAACCATATCTTTCACTCTAGATACTCTGGCTCAGCACAAAATGTTAATTGGCCAACTCCAAGATGAAGTGGATTTCCTTCGTTGGCAGGGAGAGTCACTGCAACGTCAATTGGATATGAGGACTTCACCTTTAGAAGCGTCAGTTTCCGAGCAAGATCTGGGAGACTTCGACCGCCAGGAGGCAAAAGGAATGAATATGCTACTAGATTTGAATGTGGTTGTGGAAATTCCAGCAGAAGAAGTGATAAAGGAAGAGCTCTAACATGAAATTTCACAATTACTGATATGTATTGTTTTTTTTAATGTTTTCTGAATTTTGGATATAGTATAGAATCTGGAAGAAATGTTAGGCATTATAGGCTTGGTAAGAAACTCTGGGTTATGGATAGAACAATGATGTTGGGTTTTGCTCTGTATACCACCCTTTTCTCATGTACTCAGTGACCTCAACCGTGCCCTTTTTATTAATAAAAATTTCCCAGTTTGTGTAAAAAAGAAGAAGATATCTATAGGTACTCATATCAATATTCTTCTTGCGCAAGAGATTAAATTGTAATCAAGGGTAGTATCTAGTCTCATGTATGGGATTAAGGTTAGGTGATACTAAAAATCACATGATCGCATTGAAGGTATCCTTAGCGATGACCACGAGGGATATTGTCTTTCTTGCATATACTATCTAGGTTGAAACTACCTTTTGGTCCTAGAGTAAGACCTAAAATTGCTTCTAATTAGTTAAGTTCATATTCATCAAACATAAGGAAATAGGTAAACGACCCAAAACTTAGAGGCATGGCAGGAGTGAAAGTCCACCCCCTTACGGACCAACAACAAGTCATTTCAAGTAGTGTGATTTTCCGATTTTCCTTGAATAATTGTAATGAATAAACTTGCGTTTGTAGATAGTAGTCAATAATCATTATCCTCCTTACTAGTTAACTACTAAATTATAATAGGTTTTACCACCTTAAAAAAAAAAAAAGAAAAAAGAAAAAAAAAAACTCAAATTAATACAAGAAATACTCTATCATAATTATATACACATACCTTAATATTTTTTTTTGTAAGTAAAAATTGTATTACCTTAGAAAATCAGTGAACCAATACATATGTCAAGACTATCAACCTGTTTTGGAATACATATGGAAACTAGAACAGGTTGTAGTCTAAAGAGAGCGTTCATGTTTGTATGGTAGTATATTAGTAACTAAAAAGAAAAACTAAGCCTATGGAAAACTGCGCCTATAGTTATTTTGGACATAGATAAAAGACATGCGAAAATGGAAATTAAACATTAGGCGAACCTGAATTTCCATCGCCACTGGGAGGTTGTGGCCAAACTGGAGGAAAAACATAAGGTTGGTTGTAGGTCGGGCATCTTCTCTTGACTTGCTCGCTTGAAAGAGAATTGAAGAAGGCATCTAGGCGACAATAGAGGATAGTCTAACGGTGAAGTTGGTTGGCGACATCTCTTCTCAGTTCAAAGATGAGCTGCATGTGCTCGTCTGAGAAGCGACATGAGATAGGAACCTCTGGGGATGAATCTACAATGGGTTGAGGCTCAAAGCCTGGTCGAGTTTCCTCATGAATTCTGTCATCATGAAAAGTAGGAGGAATCTCTTCCTCAATTGGGCAGGTCTCCATAGCTGAAGTGGGGTCAACATCCATCTGATGGGCCGAATGGAGGGGAGAAGCCTGTAAGTCTGAGGCTGAAAAGAGACAAGAATCCAGAGGTGCCTAGGGAGACACCAAAGGGTTCTCTTCCTCAATGAAGACTTGGGTACTTTCATCCCCCACCCAATTTTGGTCGGTGAAAGGTAAATTCTCCAAAGGCGAAGATCCAATAGAGGAAGGGGGTGGAACTAGAGTAGAGGAAGGACCCAGACAAAGCCTTCTAGCCACGATGTTGTAATAAGTGGAGTCGTGTTTCGACTTTCCCTCTCTCGCGACATAGCAATTGCAGGAGAGGGTAAGAAAACCAAAGAACCCGTGACAACACCTAAAGGGGTGGAGAAAGCCAGCAAGAAAACCAGAAAACTAGAGGGGGAGGAGAAAGCCAATGATAATAACTGAGAAAAATGGATGGAGCCATGCCTAACCTTTGAATTAAATCCCAAATTGGTGATGAAAGATGTCATTAAGGCCAATTTGACAACCCAAATCCACCTCGTACCAGTCCCGTGATACTCCGGGTCTCGCTCTGAGCAATTCATTAAGGCACCTTCACTACACATGCATACTACCAGCCCCATCAAATAAATGTTAAACATCCCAAAAAGACTAGGGGGGGGGGGTGGCGGCACGAGGCATTTACATACCTTGACACCTAACATCCAACTATCACCCCATCCGGGGTATAAATACCTTAATATTATTATTATACATAAATTACTATTTTTACCTATGTATGTGTACAAATTAATATATTTATATATTACAATGTTAATTTCCCTCTTACCATCTAATCATAGTGGAGGAGGGTATCAATGTCCTCAAGTCTTTACAAATTAAGGTCATATAAACTCCACAACTCCATATTTCATTTGATATATTTACACTAAATAACTCCATATTTCATTCGATATATTCACATTAAATATTTGAAAATATAAATATGTGTTTGCATTAATGGATTTGATTATTATATTTTTTTAGTTTATTCCAATCTAATGTATATACGGAAATAAAAATATTTTTTGCATTAATTGATTTGTTTATTGTATTTTTTCACTTTTATTATGTACAACGAAAATAAAAATATTTTTTTGCATTAATTGATTTGCTTATTATATTTTTTTCACTTAACTTATTTAATAGAATAATTGAAAATATGAATATGCATTTGCATTAATTAATTTAGGTATTGTATTTTTATTTAAGTAAAGGTATTTGCTATCACTCCACAATGTAAATTTTGTCATGTATGTCTTGATGTTTTACAAAGAATGCCACATATATGGGCATCTATATTAGAAAGCATGCATAAGAATGTATTGTATGATAACCTAACTTTAACCAATTTATAATAGTATTACATTACCTCTACATCGAGTGAAAAATACAGTGAATGACAACATCATGTAAGGAGCTATTATCAATATGTAGCAATTCAAAGTGCATCTCAACATCACGTATGGAGTTGGTCAATTTGAAATCTAACCACCACTATATTTGCATAATGTTTCATCCTCAATGGTATCTAACACAAATTATAAGCTTCTTAGGAGTGTCCTCTTTTCTAGATAGTATACCCATGCACCACTGGGAGCTTAGTTTCACCATCATGGGCTTGAAGGTGGCGCTAAGTGAATTGATTCATGGAAATAACATCTCTGATGGATGCTTTGGCTCCCACAGCATGAAGGGCATCATCAAAATTGTGGGGATTGTGCGAAAGTGGATTGATGAAATACTGCCTTGTCCAATATTGAATTCCTACCTTTTGGCAATAGTAACAATGTCTTCAATGAGGTTAAGTGTATATGGATAAGGTCTTGACTCAGGATCTTCATGCTTTATTTCTTGATATTTTTCCTTGTTTTATCGATAACTTCAGGAATGCAATGAGAATTGATTACATGAGCAATCACTGAACCTACCTAATTGCTTGACTCTTTCCCCTAACCATATTGGCAACCCTCACATAGAATTATTACTAGGCAGTGGGTACGAGTGCCTTTGTGAAGTACTTGGTGTTGATGAAAAGATTATAAATGACCTCATGGTTGGAGTGAGTCGCATAGGGTTTGGTGGCTTAACAATTACAATTTTTTTCCACTCCTCTTAGTTTCCAAATCACAAATATATGGAGCCCATTTCTATTCATAATCAGGACAATCTTGATAGTTTCTCCAATGAGTATTATATCTTTCCTGCATGGCTTTTACGAAGAAAGTGAAGAAGGGTCATTTGGCAAAGAAATCGCTCATGATCTATGTTATTAACATCATGCTAAATTGGAGCAAGATGAATGGTGGGAAGCCCATGATGTGCAACGCTAATGCACTAAAGAGTTGCCCAACATGGAACATTTATTGTTTGTATCTATTGTTAAATGGTGTGTTGTAATCCAATAGAGTTTCCTTTCTTCTTCTCCATCTCACCAACACAGTACAATTGTTAATATGATAGAAGATGTATTCATTTACTATGTGTCTTCCCACGAAGTCAAGTTCCACTCTACAACCATTTGTTTCTTCAACTTTCCTCATCCATCAACCTCTATGTCTTTACACATCTTGGCCTAAAAACTCATTACAATGTCTATGATTTATCACTCAATTAGTGAACCTTTCCCCTTTGAGCGATCAATATAATGATGGTTGAGTTGCCTCTGTCTCTACATTTGATTGCCATTGCATGCACTCCCACTGTGTAGTCTCTTCCACACTAACTATCATACTTTGTTATCCAAGTTGACAATGTCCATTATGCCATACTAATCAACCACAACAATTCCACTATGTCTTTCTCTCTTTCCCATGATGACCGATCACGAATGTGAAATGACTTCAGTCCAAATTTTTGATCGATTTCAGTATGTTGGAAAAAATCCCCATCTCAAAAGCTCATCATAGGGTTTCTCATTAGGATCAACACTCGAAACTCTCTTTGCACCTAGTAAGGTACACAACCTAGGCTTTTATGCAAGATATTTTCTTCATTTATCAATTTTTTTGCTTACATAACATTAATCATTGAAGCAATTCATTAAATTTCATTCCTATAAAGGGTACTTTGATGGCTCCCAAACAAAATTTTTGGTCAATCTGACGTTTACCATTTGGTATTAGACTGAGGAATCCATGCAATGCCAAACCTATAGGCCACATCAGATGGTGTTTTAGAAAGTTATATATATATATATATATATATATATATATATATATATATATATATATATATATATATATAATGGATGTGGATTTGTTATTATCAGATTTATTTATTATTAATTTATCAATTTAAATTGTTCCAAATTGTTTTTTTGTTTCTCTTTCAACAAGAGACATGAGGATATGAAGGTTGCCAAGGTTCTTGAAATTGAATGGAAGGTTAAACCATTACTTAGGCTATTTTGATATTAAGTATATAGTTAATGGTTATTGTTTTGGTGGATGCTCTACATGAGTGAGATAGCTCTCAAAGAACAAATTGTTAGCTTTTGGGGTTGCTTTGAAAGTGTTTACACCATACTCGGGGGAACTTAATGCACATTTAATGTGACGTAGAGTGCATGGTGTGTTTAATACCCTTGGTTGCACCTCAACAACCATACACATTGGAGATAGCTTACTCATGGATTTCTTTTCCTTAACTTGATGCTTATGTAATGCACTTCCTTAAGAGTTTAGGTACCTATGTGGCACAATGACATATTTCATGAGGCACAAATAGAGGGCTTGGTTGCTTGCCTGGGATGAGGGACTACTTGGAGAGGGATTGTTGGGCATTTAGCAGAAGGGTGTTGAGCTTTAGGTAAATTGAGATACTAGTTCGGTTAAATGGAGGCTTGTGCTTGACTTGAGAATGCTTGGAAAGAGGATTGTTCAATATGGATGTGTGGTGGACCTAGAGAATCGCATGGATTAGGAGGTAACATTTGAGATCTTTGGAGGAACGTTGGAAATTTCTTGTGGAGCACTCACCTTAGGACCCTTGCTTAATGTATGTGCATACCTTTGAGTTTAACATGTGTCACTTATAGTTGGAGCACTTTACATGTGGATTTATCTAGTGATTAGCTAGGTTACCTGCTTGTGAACCTTGTCTGCTTTATTGTTGTTGGCCAACCTCACTTTTCATATATATAAAGGGAGGAGATAGTCTTTTCATTCATCATAGATATCACATACTTGTATTAGAGATGTAAGAGCTAGAGAAAATGTGTCTCTTTCATATGTACTCTTATTTATTAATTTGTTGTCTTTGTCTTGAGTGCTAAGGTTCTTGAGTTGATTCAAGAAGAAGACAAGGGTTAGGGTTTGCTTAAAGAAGTAAAGAGAGACTAGGGTTTTCTTAAAGAAGTTAATGGAAACTAGGGTTTGGGAGAAACCCTATAGGAGCAAAGGGAACACTTGTTCTTTTGGTTCTTATGAGAGAATAAGACCATGGTTTTGTGGAATTTGGAAACCCTATTACTACTAGGAGTAATGCGAAGAAGATCGTGGGAGACTATCTTCTTCTCTCCCGTATACTTATGTGATGCAAGTATATGTGATAAAGAGGACTTGCTTGGTGTTAATCTTTGGTGGAGTGAATAGCTTTGTTTGAGAGTGATTCCTAGACAGGAGGAGTTAGTGGCTAGGGTTTTCTCTTTATGGTGGATGCCCTAGCTAGGGTTTGGAGATAATTAGTTGTACCATCTTCTATTGATTTTCTTTTATGTACTTGTAACTTCATCTTATGTATATATGAAGTGTTCCCTACTATCCAAACTTTGTGTACTTGCAGATTTGATTTTCAATTTATGTTCTCATGACAACTGAGTAGTTTCTAGAGATGGTTATGCATGTTGATTTTACACAGCACTCAGTAGATTTTGTTAAGTGAATTTATCATTGTAATAAACATATATAATCTAAGTGGGAAGATTTATCATTGTAATAAACATATAGTAATAAGTCATTTTTAGATTTGTTTTAAGTTTATAAGAATGCCTAAAGGGTTGGAAAATTGTTCCCTTGAAATACATTTGTTTGATGTTTATTTTCTTGGGTTGCCTAGTGTAATTGGTTGGACAAAAGTGAAATATATAACATTGTAATTTATATTTTAGATTTGGTCCTAAGGTTGAAATTCCATAGGAAATAGATCTGGGAACCTCAAGTTTGAGGTGGAATTTTTGAATTTCCATTAAAAGTCATTTCAAAGAAATTCCAACATGGTAGGAAGAACTACTTGGAGAAGTATCATTGGGAAATTAAGAAGAGAGTGTTGAGCCCTAGGTAGCATGGCGATACTTGGTTGTCTACATGGAGAGAAGAGAGGTTGAGCCCTAGGTAGCATGGCATCACTTAGTTGCTTACATGGAGGCTTGTGCCTAACTCTGAGGATGCTTAGGATTGAGGCGTCTACATGGGTGTGTGATAGGACTAGGAAGAACACACACATTGGGGAGGTAGCTGCTGAGACCTCTCTAAGAGCAAAGGGTTGGAAATTTATTGGGAACACCACCTTAGGACCCTGTTGATGAACATACATGCATTGGAGCTTTCCATGCTTCACATGTGGACCTATCTAATGATTATGTAGATTGTTTGTTGTGGACCTTGTCCACCGATTTTTTGCCTCCCTCACCTTTCATATATAAAGGAGGGAGAGTGTCTTTTAATTCATTGTAGTGATCAAATGCTTGTATTAGAGATTTAACAACTGGACCAATTTTGTCTCTTTCACATGTCATCTTATCCATTGTATTTTTCTCTCTTTATATTGAGCGTTGGGATTCTTGAGTTGATTCAAGAAGAATACTAGGGTTAGGGTTTTCCCAAGAAGACGAGGGAAGATGGGGTTTGGGAGAAACCCTAGAGAAACAAAGGGAAGCATTTGTTCTTGTAATTTTTGTGAAAGAAGACTAGAGTTTTATGGTATTTGGAAACCCTAGTACTACTTGGAGTGTTTGATGTGGAGAAGGTACTATGAGACTATCTTGTTCTCTCTTGTACAATTTGTGTGATGCAAGTGCAAGTGCCAAAGAGGAATTGTTGGTGCGTATACTTACATGTCATGAGTCTTTGGTCAAGTGACCAACTTTGGTTGGGAGGGACTCTTGTTAGGAGGAGAGTCAAAATTTTCATTTACAATGGATGCTCAAGCTGCTAGATTTGGAGAGCATGACTAAAATTATGAAAAACCCGATTATTTTAAATTTATTGAATAAACAAATAATGGATCCCTTACAAAATTTTGATTTTTTTAATGATTTCATTTCTTTTATTATTTGACAATTGGTGTCTTGATTGATCCATTTTTTTATCTAAATTAAATTTCTTATTAAAACCCTTTAGATCATCACAAATAATTTTTCATTTTGTATTCACCTGGTGTCCTGGTGGACCGATGATCGAGTGGTTGGGATGGTATTCCGTTGAACATTTTACAATAACTTACCCAATTCCCGATGGTCCAGTACATCGGTGATCAGATCAGGTTTTACTTCTAAATATTCAATAATTCTTTGATTTCCTAGTGTCTTAATGTCTCGGTGAGCCGGTGAGCTGGTTAGTCATATACCAGACCAAGATTCTTCTTGCATTGCATTATTTTTGAAATAATAATCCCAGTCTCCTGGTACTCTAGTGGTGTGATTAATCAAAGGATTATGTCTAATAATGAATTCGTTTAACATAATTAAACCGACCTGGGTCCTATCACTTTGTTTAAAATATTAATTGTTTAGAGACTCACAGTGAGTCGACGCCTGGTTACTAGTATTCCCCCTCATTTTTTGAAAATACAAATTTTATTTTCTCCATTAAATGGCTCTGACGATTGTTTTTACTGCGAATTAAATGAATTTATTGAGCATTGGAAGATGAATTAAAATCAAATAAATGACATGGTTTTACATATAACATCACCTTCCACTCTGTTATCATTTCGCACAATATTTATGGTCTTTCTAAGTAGCCAAACTGCATAAATTCAGGAACTAAAAGACCTAAAGTTCTTCATAGAAACTTCTTCCATATAGTACCATTATTCATATCATTGTTGAGGTTAGTCATTCAAAGTTTTATATATATCAAACTGCCACCTTGAATTTATTTATAATTACAAGATCTCAAGACAACAAGATAACCAAGAAGAGAAAAGCAAAACAACAAAAGGACGAGGATGAGAAAATTGAAAAGAAGTTGAATTCAACACTCTTCTCAAACACATCTTACAAAATGAGAGCCACAAGCAACATGGAATGGGGTCAGATTTACAAGTTCATTGAAGATGGAGACTTTACAAAAGAGTACACGTCTGACATCGATGATTTGGAAGATATCAAAAAGTCCAGCCTGCACAAGATAGTTACTAGATCAACAATCCATTCTTACTATGACATGATATGGTGGATTATCTCTCATACCGACATCTCTACTTGCACTATTGTAAATTTTGTTCAGAAGGTTGTTGGGTCATTTAGACCAGAAGATATCTCTAATATGTACAAATTAGGGTCAGCCAAAGTTTGTTTGGATGATAATTTTATTAAGGGTTTCATTGAAAAAGAGGTTGAAAAGGAAGAAATTCAAATGGGTGATTTGATCAGGGAATGATAGTATGATTCTAACACTTTTAAAATGATTTCAGACAAGATTTACCTTGTTCAAAGATTAAAAAAACCTCCCATGCTAGTAGCCATCATGCTCTGTCGATTGTATGGTGAAAATGATTCTTTTAAGTTTAAACTGGGTTGGGTTCTCCTCATCCTCCAGGTTTATAAAGGAGAAATATTTAATTGGGCTCACATTCTCTCTGCTAATATCAGACTATAAGTGAAGAAATCACAAGAAGTATCACCAGGATATTGCCCCGTGTTTTATTTTTATTTTTTATGTTAGGTTATTTGATAGATGCAATCTGTGCATTCACCTTGTTTCCTTTATTGGCTTGGAATTGGTTTCCTTCCGAAGAGACAATTCATATACATTGTTTTAAATTGTGGGTAGTACACTATAAAAACTACTTTTATGAAATTTGCAATCAACTCATTTTTCCTATGTACATGACCTTGAAAAATCAACCAACCCCGAGGTTCACCCAAGAAGTTATGAATACTATTAAAGAAATTGGTGACTAGTTTGTTGATGAAGAACATTCATACATTAGGATTTATGGATGTGAAGGAAAACGTCATATTTTGCCAAGGTATGTTCCAAATAGATTGGTGCTCAGAGAAATTGCATATCGAATCGTTGTTGTTGGTATTGTTGCCTCCTTGTCAAAAAGTCAGAAGAAGTAGTGCCCATATTTCCCAATTCCATTGGGAATTTATTCCTTATTAAATGCTAAGCATGATTTAAAAGAAGTATAACAAATGGAGGGAATTTGGCTGGCTCAGGAAATTTTTTAAGAGACATGACCCAATTGGTCTTGTCAAGAAACATTGCATCATAGTAAAAAATTTCAAAGCTTATAACCATGAGGATGATCCATTTGATATCATTTTCCAAAGGAGTCGTGATTACCAAGAAGTATCTCAACAAATTCATGAGTTGAGGAGCAATCCCAAGATGCAAGAATTCCTAAACTGGAAATTTAACAGAAAGAAATCATTTTTGAAAGAAAAGAGTGAAAAGCAGGGTACTATCCAAATAAATGTTGATGAAGAAGAAGATGTACAATTTGAATCTGAAACAGAACATGATCAAAACACTTATGTTAGTGACATGCAAGTTGAAAAGCAAGATCAACATGATGATGCATCAGGGAAAGAGGGTAAGAATAAATCCAACAGAGACACATAGGACTACACTCAGAACAAAACCCTAGAACAAGCCCCTGAGAAGGCTGTTGAAGTGAATGAAGAAAGAATTACTAACCAAAGTACTGAAAATACTCAGTCAACAGTCATCACAACTGTCTCTACTATTGACACTACTCCCATTATTTCTATTCCTGGTAGACTAATATCTACAACTCTTGATTTTGATAATTTGAAACCAATTCAGGAAACTATCTTGTCACTGAACACTTATACCTTCAGTGACACAACAAAGACAATTGTCAAAAGAAGAGCCAAGAAAAGAAAAATGGGACAACTAGAGGAGGCTTCACAGGAATTAGCGTAATTATGGAATGCAACACATTTAAATGAAGAGGAATTTGTAGAACAATGTGTTGATGCCTTAGGAGAATTTGTTGATGCAAATAAATGGTCTGTTAGGAGGCTTACTATTCAATTAAGGAAATAAAAGAAATAGGTGATAANTTTTTAAGAGACATGACCCAATTGGTCTTGTCAAGAAACATTGCATCATAGTAAAAAATTTCAAAGCTTATAACCATGAGGATGATCCATTTGATATCATTTTCCAAAGGAGTCGTGATTACCAAGAAGTATCTCAACAAATTCATGAGTTGAGGAGCAATCCCAAGATGCAAGAATTCCTAAACTGGAAATTTAACAGAAAGAAATCATTTTTGAAAGAAAAGAGTGAAAAGCAGGGTACTATCCAAATAAATGTTGATGAAGAAGAAGATGTACAATTTGAATCTGAAACAGAACATGATCAAAACACTTATGTTAGTGACATGCAAGTTGAAAAGCAAGATCAACATGATGATGCATCAGGGAAAGAGGGTAAGAATAAATCCAACAGAGACACATAGGACTACACTCAGAACAAAACCCTAGAACAAGCCCCTGAGAAGGCTGTTGAAGTGAATGAAGAAAGAATTACTAACCAAAGTACTGAAAATACTCAGTCAACAGTCATCACAACTGTCTCTACTATTGACACTACTCCCATTATTTCTATTCCTGGTAGACTAATATCTACAACTCTTGATTTTGATAATTTGAAACCAATTCAGGAAACTATCTTGTCACTGAACACTTATACCTTCAGTGACACAACAAAGACAATTGTCAAAAGAAGAGCCAAGAAAAGAAAAATGGGACAACTAGAGGAGGCTTCACAGGAATTAGCGTAATTATGGAATGCAACACATTTAAATGAAGAGGAATTTGTAGAACAATGTGTTGATGCCTTAGGAGAATTTGTTGATGCAAATAAATGGTCTGTTAGGAGGCTTACTATTCAATTAAGGAAATAAAAGAAATAGGTGATAAAATTGCAAGAACAATTGAGTTCCCGAGAGACTATCTTGTCTAAAGAACACCAGGCTCAAATTGATCATCTGACATAAGAGGATAAGGTATCTATTGATACCATTGAACAGATTAGAGTTGAAACAGATAATATCAAAACAAAACATGCTAAGCAATTAATTGCTCTCCAAGAAGAGAAGAAATAAATGAGCAAGAATCATGAAGAGCAAGTTAATGTTTTGGTAGCCCAAATAAATGAATTAAAGGTTAAGCAAAAGAAGCCAGAGTTGATGAAGATGGAAGCAGTGGATATAAGTGGTAGATTAAATTCTCTTCAAAAGTTATTTTATACTAAGTTGAATGAAATCAAAGGAGATCACGACCAGCTACTAAAGTACACTGCAAGATCTCAAATATAGTCTGGGAAACAAAAAGCTGCTCAGAAGTCCTTTGACAAGATAAATTATGGGAATTAAAAGGTATCAATACACCTAACTATTTCTCTATCATGATCGGGGAGGAGAATATCCAAGTACATGCTTCACTCGATTCATGGTGTACTAATTGTAATTTTTCACAAGAATTGATCAAGGAAACCAACAAGAATTGTTGAGATCTTTGGGATCTAGATCTAGATATCATCGAGGATCATGTGATGCCTCATGTTCAATTTCGTCGCTAGACTGTACCTCTATCAAATTGTCTTACAGATGTTAACCAACAAAGAAGTTCACAAGAAGATGGGATTGCACAACTTAATTTCTGGAATATGGAATCGGTCACTGTTATAGCCCTAAAATGCCCTACTCTTGCATACATGGCCTTGGCCCTCTTACTTGCATATTTTTCCAAAGCATTGCTGAGAAGCTCTTCTTAAAAAACCATTTTTTGGAAGATGTACATGCCCTACACCATTACAGACCGCTTACATATGCTTGTTGCACCTCTACAGCTCGCGTACATACACATATTGCACCATTACAAACCGCGTATGTTTGCAAAAGTTGCAAGAATTCGTTGAAATTTATGGGCTATTGGAAGTTTTCCAACTAATCCACCTGCTATAGCCCGTCACCCAACCGAATAACCATCCATTTGGAATATAAAAGGAGGTGTTGGGGTCTCATTTCAAATCTAATCATAATAACAATGAAACTCTGCCCAATTTCACTTCCCCTCCTTGCCCAAGATATTGCTCCCTTTTGTGAGATATTGCCTCAGCATTCCCTCATCAACCCCTTCTTCCTCCATTCAACCCATTCCCTTCCATAGAGGTGATCATAAGGTTGAGAGAATAAGTTCATTCAAGTTGCACCTTGACCATGGTAAAGAGGAGCCTGAACCAGGTTCGCAGAATGGTGGCCAACTTAGATTGTAAGGTATAATCTTTGTATTATGAATAAAAGAATCACATTTTCGTGTCCCAAATGATGGTGTTTTGAGTATTTTTATTGATTTATACTTGACACTTTATAAATAACCCTAACTTATGGATATAATAACATGCTTGTAGCTCTTTGTTTGCCTATCTTTGGATGCAGGCTAGCCTTGGGAGGAGACGTGCAGTCAGTGGAACTTCCAAGCTTTAGGAGATCATCACCAGACATGGGATCAAAGATATAGTTACCCAATCTCTTCTCCATTTAATTTCTTTACGTTAGTTTTGGTATGTTTGGGGTAGTATAGAGAATTGATTATCTTTTAGACGGTTATTCGCTTTGTCTACATCTTGAACCCTGGTGTAGTTAAAGGGGGGGTTTTCCTGCTAATAGAACTGGCGACCATACTGGGGACGCCTTTAGGGTTTTTTAGGGGATTTTGGGTTGTTTGATTGGTTTGTTTTCCTTTAAAGTTTATTTCAAGTTTTCTGAGTCTGTTAAGGGATCCTGATCACCTTCAGATGCATACCAGTTGTCCCTACCCTGTAAGAATGTTTTTTTTTTTTTTTGAGGAGATACAGAGGTGTATGCGCCCTGTATTGGGTCAGCCCACGTAAAAGTTATCCGGGACCCCCCTCTAACATAGGGGATAAACACGAGGTCGTGTGAGGAAAGGTAGCGGAGATAACCCCTCCAAAGTCGGACTGAACATAGTGGGGAACACATATTGAGGATTTGTCTCGGGAATAATACCGACTGCATTTGCCTACAAAGATTCATGGACCTCGAATCCATTCGAGATCCTCTGTTGTCTTCCAGACTATTTTCTCTTGATACCCTTGATAGGTTTCAAACTTGTTATCCTGCTCATTGCGATCCACCCAACTGTCAACTATACCCGTCTGGTGATTGACTACGAACTGACAACTTAGTTGCCCATATTCTAGGGACTTACACTGGTGACTGCGGGGGTATACCGTGGTATCTGAGGTAGACGTCGGATCACACTTCGCAAAGTATACCTGAAGGGTGCTTCCATATTTGAGTTGCACTTACACCAGTTAATTTCTCTAGTGTTGATTGGCGTAACTTTCCTTCATACTAAATAGTCAACTTATTGATTTGTCTATAGGAAATTTTTAGTGCGTGTTTGGTTTTTAAACGCTATTTAAGCCTTACTGTGTCGGTTGATCATTTCACAAGGTGGAAGATCAACAACTCCACTGGTCATGAAGGCTTCAAGGCCTGCCGCTGGTTCCATTAGGGCCACCTTCTCCACCATTACGACGCAGACTTGACCAACAAGGGTCGTTCGAAGCGACCGGGCTGCAGGAAACTATGCCCGAGCCCGCTGTGCGAGGAGACTATTCGACTCCGGAGGAACCTACCGTTTCTGACCTTGAGGTAGAGGCTCTCAGGCCAGCCAACCCTTCGATCATTGACTTGTCGGCGCCGATCTTGATACAATTATCCCTCCTGAGGTGACACCTTTTGAGCGCTAGTTAGTTTTACAAGCGACAATGGAAGCGAATGTTGCTAATTCATCTGAGATTCCTCATACTCCCGTTACGGCTACTACCGCAAGGGGCATATTACCTCCTCTCCCACCTTGCCAGTCTGGACCACAGTGGTCTCGACTCTCTCTACTTCAGGCGGTAGTCTGATACCGTTATTGGTGTCGACCACTGCTCCGTTTACTCATAGTGTGATGGGCCCTCCATTCTCATATGGGATGCTCGACTTTGATTTGAACTTAGTTCTTACCTACTCCACCTTACAAACCATGGGTCTGGGGACAGGGAGCTCAAACGCTCCCATGCAAGGGTCAACCAGAGGTGCTTCAGTCCCCTTTGATGCTATCCCTTACGATGGGGGTCATATACCTCCTTTGTCCCCCTCGCTCGATGGTATTTTCCAGCAACCAATCGAGTCAAGTGCTAATTATAGTTTGTTTGGAGTAGACAGTTTAGGACCTTCGTCTTATACAACGCCGATGGGATCTATGCCATTCTCTTTGTTCAACACATTTGGGAACAACGTTTTTTCTTCAACTGTTATATCGGCTGGGGGCAACCCCGGGTTTGGGCAACAAAACCCTGTGCAGGGTACTATTCCTTCATAGGGGGAAACGACTAGAGTTTTCTCCACTCAGGGTCTTTGGAATCCTTGGCATGGATCAGTTCCCTCACAAGGGATGTCGATCGAGGGAAACCCCTTCCACGCTCAATGGAACCTCGGGCAGGGCTCCGCACCCATGCCCATTGGATCAGCTGGGGACATCCCCTTCCAAAATCCTTGGAACACAACGTAGGGAGCAATCCCTGCGCAAGATATGTTGTCCAATTACGGGAATCAACCGATGATAACCCAAAAGATGTTGTTTCCATATGCTGGTCAAGGCCATGGTTTCTACCAGAACCCTGGCCAACAATCCAACTTTTCCTGGCAACCTAGTGCCATTCAAACTCCAGTACCCTCTTTTCCTGTACATAGTACCCAACCTAAACTACCATTTCTGGCAATGCTACATCTTCCTGACTTATTGAGATTGTTGAATGACCCAATTTGTCATGATTCGGGTTGCCCCCCCATGCCGACTAAGTTGCCCTCAGATATTCCAAAATGTTAAGGCAAGCCCGACGAAGATCTAGGTGATCACGTGACAACCTTTCACTTATGGTGCTTGTCAAACTCACT
>SNQJ01S0097666.1:0-27073 GCA_010110895.2 Picea sitchensis | reverse complement strand
TTTCAGAGCCATTGGAGGTCATTTGCAGGTGATTTTGCTTCAGGGAAGCTTTCAGGGCCACTAGGGCCATTTCAGTGCTGGAGCTGTTTGGAGGCTATGTTCAGCCATTTTTGGTGATTCAAAAGCCTAGGTTGGCTATTTTCGACCTTCTGAATCTGATGGCAGAGGTTTCATAACCATTGGAGGTCATCTTCACCTTGAATTTCTCCATGCAAGTTTGAGGGGCCATCAGGGCCATTTGGGGAAAGTACTGTTAAGGTACAATTTCACTGTTTAGTGTTTGGGAAAGAGCAATTTCAGCTAATTTCTATCTTCTGATTCTGTATTTACAGTCAGATTTGTCTTTTGAGACACTCATAATCTTGTATTAGCTTTTGTAGCATTTTTAATACAAGAGGACAAGCCCATTTTGGGAGGCTTGGTCCAGCAGATGTAGCCTGAAGTGGGTGAACTGCTTTATCATCTTGGGTGTTGTGATTTTGATGTGTTCTTGCTGCATTTGATACTGCTGTGTATTAGTTCATAACACATATTTAATCTTGTAAAAGAACCTTCCTCACACATGCATTATGACAAGAAGAACTAAGTAACTTACACATAAACAACTTGCACATTTTTAACACATGAAGCAAATGTAGGTCACATTGGAGTGTATAACTCACATTTTAAATTATGGAAAATGGATACCTTGCACCCTTAAACAAGTACATTCCATTTTCAGATCACTCGAGGTATTCTTAATTCAATGACTTGGAGATGGTCTTCTTGAACCATTTCTAGTTACCCATGAGATACAATGCCGGCACAAAATTGCTGGCCAACTTTGAGCAAACCAAGGCCGACCACATCTTAGATCATATCCGAGAATGGTGGCGTTGCAAGAGCTTAATTAAGGTCCAAGTCCCTCTTGCTTTCTTGCTGGAGTGGTTCCTAAAGTCTTTGGTGCCATGTATATCCAAGGACGTAGCGACTTCTAGAGTGTTTTCATAGGAGGAGGCGATTATGAGAGCAAAACAACTTGAACTGATCTACTCTCAGTCTAACATTCTCTATGATGTTTTTCCAAAAATGTCGCGGTCCATTATCGATAAAGCCAAGAAAAAGTCTGGACCCCATATCGATGGTATTGTGGGATCAACACAAGGAAAGTCCATTGATCTGTTGTCAAATCAATTGCAACAATTGTCGATACAACAGACTGTGGCCAACCAGGCCTCGAGTTCGGTTGTTCCCCCTACCCAAGTGTCAGATGTACACAATGTACAGTTGACGAACCCTGAGACCAACCAAAAACTTGAGGGAAAGAATAAACAATAGAACAAGAAGGGTAAAGGGGACAAAAAGGCTACCAACAATTATGATGGGGGAAAACAGAGAAGATGAAGTTGAAATATCCGTGTAATCTTTTCGCGGAAGACCACCCAACTCATCTGTGCCCTCAGCTTGTAGAAGCTCAAAAGATGTTGGCGCAACAACAACCTGCTATGCTGACGAACCAATTTCCACATGGGAAAAACATGGCTCAAGCTTCAACATCCACGAGCATGGAAGGGGGCAGTCAGGGACCCTCTGCGACTACCAATAACAACCCGACCGTGAATATTTACATGATGAATGTCGAGGCTAATATAACGACCAGGGCTCGAGATTACATAATGCTGGAATCTGTCAAAAAGGGAAAAGAAGCCACGAACCCATCGACTCCTCTATAGATTGAGAATACGGCAAGCGAAACAGTGACTCGCATCCTGAAAGGTGCATTTAAAAAGGCTTCTCATAATCCAAACGCAAGGGCTACCCAGAACTACTCCGTTGTGGAAGATTTGGCACATACCCCTTGCACGATGTCTGCTTTGGAAGTCCTGTAGAGTTTCTCTTCACAGAGAAAAGCTCTATTATCCACCTTGGGATCGAAAGAGACTTGTAACCCGAGAACGATCGTTTTTTATCCAACTGAATTGTGTTTCAGATAGTAGTGGATTACACCACGAAATGTTTTACTCGGAACATTTTCTATACAATGGTTGACAAGGGTGCCTCGACTTTCATGATGTCATTGGCGTGTTGGAAGGACATTGGCCAACTAGGTTTGTCTCCGTCACCTACGTTGCTTACGACGTTTGACAGTCGATTGTTTAGACCACATGGAATCATTCCTTCTTTCCCCATGCAGTTGGGAGGAAAAATCGTGTGTATTGAAGTTGAAGTGGTCGATGCGCCTCTCGAATACAACCTGTTGTTAGGGAGGAGTTGGACTTATGTGATGCATGCAGTGGTTGCTACAGTTTTTTGGGTCTTGTGTTTTCCGCACGAGGGCCGTATTGTAACCATTGACCAATTGTCCTTCTCCCGTCCCAAACCTTCATCGGGGGCTTCCACGGTCCCGATGATTGATAATCTGCAGCCCGACATTGTCAACTTAAGTGTTGGTTTGTTTCCATCATTGATGGGAAATTTTGATTACTCGCCACCTTCTGGTGATGTCAAGCTTATATCGGCTGTTCCCGACCAGCCTAGGGCTGCAATTTTTCAAGTGTTGTCGCTTTGAATGACTTACTTTAACGATCTATGGAGTCTACCTTCCCCATCGGATTCGATGGAAGGGGTGGGGTATCTTGGCATGGCCATGCCCTTGTCCGCGTCTGAGGTTGTGTACAACATTGTCCAACAAACTTTGGCCAACCCTGATCTGAGTCCCTCACATGAGTTAGATCCAGTTCTCGAGCCTGTTTGGGCTCAAGGTTCTCTTGCCACTGAAGATACTTTAGACCTAGTCTTGCCCTCTGATGAGGCAATTCTTGAGGCATTGAGTGGTCCCAATAGACCTTGGGATGATCTACATTATATATCTTACTTCCTTCCCGAGTTAAGGAGAATAGAGGTGGGAGAATTGGTTTTGACTGTGAAAGGCTATAATGCTTGTCCTATCAATCCTCTAGCTACCCACACAGTTTATGCCAAGGGTAATATGGCGAGTATCACTACAATGATTCCAATAGATATATGCAAAACCCCTGGCGTTGTGGAGAATGTTTTCGTCGGAGCGGATTACTCCCCTGAAGAGATTCGAACTTATACTAAGTTATTTAAGAAAATTCACAACGTTTTTACCTAGTCTTATGAGGAAATGCCAAGCATTGACCCAAGAATTGTCGAACACAAAATAATGACTTATCTGGATGCCAAGCCGGTTCGACAAAATCTTTGTCCAATGAATCCTCGAAAAGCGGTAGTAATTAAGGCAGAAGTAGAAAAAATTCTCAAAGCCAATTTTATCTACCCCGTACAGTTGAAGGAATGGTTGTCAAACCCAGTTTCGGTTAACAAGAAACATGGTATGATTCACATGTGCATGGACTTCTGTGATTTGAATAAGGCCTGTCCGAAAGATAATTTTCCCACTTCATTCATCAATCAAATTGTTGATGAATGCACAGGCTGCAAGGTCTTTTCCTTCATGGATGGTTTCTCGATATACAACCAGATTCAGGTCAAACCCGAAGACCAGCATAAAACAAATTTTATTTGTCCTTGGGGCATGTTCAGGTATCGTAAGATGCCTTTTGGCCTGAAGAATGTTGGATCCACTTTTCAGCGGGCCACATCATTTTCTTTTCATGACCTTAGACATATATTCAAGGTGTATCTTGATGATCTAGCATCACGCTCTCACAAGAGATCTGATCATCCTGGTCATCTTCGACTAATATTTGAGCGATGTCGCTACTATCAGATTCGATTGAATCCCAACAAGTGAAGCTTCTACGTGACATCATGTCATCTCTTAGGTTTTATTGTTTCAACAACAAGGATCCTGGTCGATCCTCTCAAGTTTGAGGCAATAGTTCAATTGCCTCCCCCGTGCACGATACCCCAACTTCAGAGCTTACAGGGGAAAACAAACTTTCTTCGACGTTTTGTTGCGAATTACGCTGAGATCACTAAAGGGTTTATGCATCTCTTGAAAAAGGGAGTCCCATTCTGTTGGGATGAAGTTGCTCAACGCTCCTTTGAAGCATTGAAATGTGTCTTGATGTCTGCCCCTCTGCTTCAGCCTCTCGATTATAACAAATATTTCTTGTTGTACTTGGCTTTTGCAGAAATGACCATCATCATGGTCTTGGTTCAAGAACATGATTTGCTTGAAGAGGATGTTATATATTACCTTAGCCGAGGCCTAGTTGGGTTATAACTCTACTATTCTTATGTTGAGAAGCTTGCTTTGGTAGTAGTCCATGCTATCCAACGATTCCGTCACTACATTTTTCTTCGCAAGACCACAGTCATTTCCATTGTGAACCCTTTTCAATATGTGTTAACACGACAGGTCACTGGCGGAAAGATCAGTAGATGGATTGTAATCCTCCAGGAATTTGACTTGGATTTTGTTTTTGCGAAATCCAAAAAATCATTGGTCTTTGCCGAAATTATTTCAGAACTTTCGGTCAAGTCTAGTGATATCATTCCCTAAGAATCGCCTATCAAAGGAGATCTTTTTCTAATCACATATTTGGACCTCTGGTATGGAGATATACTAGTCTATCTCCAGACTTTGAAGTGCCCCGCTTCTACTTCCCATGATGAGCATCGACGAATTCGCCATCAGGGATGAAACTATATTATATTTGATGACACTTTGTATCATCGATGCGTGGATTTCATTCTTTGTCGATGTATTATCCATGAAGAAGCATAGATTGTTTTGAACGAATGTCACACTGGAGCATGTGGTGGTCATCTCTCTGGGTTGGAAACAACCCAAAAGATTCTACGTGCCGGTTACTTCTGGCCCTCGTTAATCAAGGATTGTGTAGAGGTGGTCAAGAAGTGCCACCTATGTTAGATCTTCTCTCGGAAGATGCAGACACATCCTGCTCCTATGTTTCCTGTCATTGTTGTTCGTCCTTTCACCAAGTGGGGGATTGATTTCACTACATGTCACCTGAACTCATCCAGGGGGCATCGTTACATCATTGTAGCAGTAGACTACTTCATGAAGTGGGTCGAGGCTATGCCAACGTTTAATAATGATGGTGAAACAACGAATCTTTTCATTTTTAATCAGATAGTAGCAAGGTTCGACATCCCGAAGGAGATTGTCACTAACCATGACAGTCACTTCCAAAACAAAATGATGTCCGAGTTAACGTCAAAGCTTAGGTTTAGGCAATAACATTCGTCACCTTATTACCCACAAGAGAATGGTCAGGTTAAAGTTGTGAATAAGTCTCTCAATACTATTCTTCAGCGGACGATCAATTTTGCCAAGTCAAATTGGCATTTGATGTTGTACTCAACGTTGTGGGCCTACCGAACGTATGTAAAGAATGCCACCGTTTTTCCACCTTTTCAACTCGTATACAGGCTGGAAGCAGTCTTACCTATTGAGTGTCAGATCCCTTCTTTAAATTTTGTAGTGGAATTATTGTCGGACACTTCACCGCTTGAGGAATGCCTACTATATCTCGAGCAGTTGAATGAGCAACGTCATGATGCAACCTCGACCAATGAGGCTCATAAGAAACGAGTCAAGTGTCAGTACGATCAGTCTGTTCATCTTCAGATTTTCTACGAAGGTGATCTTGTTCTGGTTTATGATCAACACAAAGATCCCTTGGGGCCAAGCAAGTTCAAGCCCATGTGGTTCAGACCGTTCATTGTCAAAGTGGTCTTGAAGAAGGGTGCTTACCGTCTAGTTGATTTTGAGGGAAATGCTTTGGTAGAGCCTAGAAATGGGCTCCACCTTAAGATGTATTACTCTTAGGTTGGTCACCTAGGTGACTTCTTGTACATATGTATAGTTCTTATACAGTTTTTGTCTTTTTTTGTTTTGTGGACATGTAGTTATTATGTCTTCTTTTTCACTGTGGCAGATGTCAAGTGAATCAGAGGTGTATTTTGGGTTCGCGGACAGTGCTAGATGACACACTCAGAGGCTTTCTTCCACAGGTTGGGTGATTTTCACACCTGGAGGCCAGTTGCTATCTTCTGAAGGTATTTTTCTAGGTGATGCTACAAACAATGTCATTGAGTACAGTGCAATGATAGAGTTTCTTTGTGACGCTTTGTCGCACAAGATTTATCACCTCCGGGTCTACTTAGATGCTCAGCTGGTTGTGTCCTAGTTAAATGGATTTTATCGCGTTTATGATCCCACCTTGCACCGACATTTCTTTAGGGTACGTCTCTTAGAACGTTACTTTGATTACATTACGCATATCCATGTTCCTAGGAGATTTAATCATATGACATATACTCTAGCTAATCACATATTAGATTGGCATGTTGCACACACATAAAAAGAGAAGCACACACATACACATGTACATACATTTGTAAAAAATGTGATCCATAAGACAAATAAGATGTATATATATATATATATATCAAAACGTGTCACAAGTACATAGGTGGACGTGAATGCCTCAAACATAATGTTTAGTATACATCGCTGGGCTTAAGCCCTCAAAAATACATGTACAAAAGGTGCCCTTGACACATAAAAAGTCTAGCCTATCTAAGCATGGGGCCTATTGGCCTTGCCATAATGTACAACGACGTTGGCCAAATGCTGGAAAAGCTAGACCCACATCCGTGGCACCCCCACTACATGAGGCTGCATGGAAGGTGGGAGATCCTTGATCTCGATCATGGGTACTATGCGAGTGAGCATAGTGAGGTTGTGCTGCACTCATCTCAAAACTCTCTCAGCCTCTCCGGATGGAGGTCCCCCTGCGGCTGCTGGTCCCCCGACTACTACTAATCCTACCTCTGGTCGAGGATGTCGTCGAGTCCTTGCGAAGTCTACTGGGCGCACTGGTCCCACGTCTGTACATAGAAGATACATGAGAGTTAGTACTCTATACACATATAAAAAATGATATATATAGAAAGCAATTAAAAATTAAATAACATTAAAATCATGTTACCTATCTTGCCTCGCTCCTCTCCGAAAGGCATGGGCATGTCTTGATCCCTGGAGAAGTTGATCCCAATGTAGGGGTAGTCATCAATCGATGGAATCTGTCATGCCCACTAGTAAAAAAACTTGTCATCGAAGGCCTCTATGGTCCTCCCTCCCCCCTGTCATGGCAGTAATGCTACCCATCTGCATATCACTAGGAAGGAGGCCACATGCCCCCGTACCGTCTCTCTAAGACTGATACTGGGAACCCTCTCGAAGAAGAAAGAGCATAGGATGGTACTGAACCGAAGTTCTTGTTGGTACATTGCTGACACTCTTTCAACTATCTCTTCATGCACATAAGCATGGTCATAGGCCTGCGGATCTAGTAATCCACCCAATCAGTAGTAAGATCACTTGTAGAGTCAAACTCGTGATCTTGTGAATCGGTACCTGAGAACCTACCTTCTTAGTGCCAGCCTCACAGTACATCCAGATGTACTCCTCGATGTTGAAAGGCCCAGGGGGAAAGGTCCTCATATTGACTGGTTCCCCTCTCCTCGAGAGGTCAGTCAAGAATTAAATGTCCTCAGTCATCAGAGTCAACGACTGACCCTTTAGCATGAATGCCTATGCATTCAGGTGCCAATAATCAACAAGGGCGTTAAGTAACTTGGGTTGTGCCCTCATAAAAGGACACTGGAAGAAATTCCATAGCCCACACTATTTCAGTGCGGTGATGGCTGTGGCGGGGTCCTCTTAGACCATTATATCTATGTCCTTGTGCTCCCTCTCTCTCTAGTGGACATACATCATGTTCCATGAAAAAATGGAGGAAGTTAGCTCTTGCCTTTTAATTTTTTCCAAGCTTGCATGGGTGTACGTGGCCTGTATTGGCCACAGTCATGTATGTACGCGAGCAAAGTGTTTTTTTCTTGAGTACATACGTGGGCTTTCCTTGGACAACCCGCATACACACAGGGCCACTCTTTTTAGGAGAGCGTGCCCCCTAAAAAACCAAATTAAATGCATAAATGAAAGATTGAAATGCAAGGGGGATGAAATTATACTTACTTGGTCCAAGCGGAAGTTCGTTTCATCCATTGAAGCTCCCAGAATCAACTTCTTTAGCAAAGGATTTTTTTCTCCTTTTGATTAATTTTCAAACTATAATGGTGAAAATGAGCTGTCAACTTCTATTTATAGACTTTTTTGGCCTTTTTTGCCACTTTTTGGCCCCCCCTTTGTCTTTTTTACTGGCTTGGAATTCACTTGTTTCCGATTATGAGTTTCTTGTTGGATGTTTTGGTACCCTTTTTCATTTTGGCTTGGTAACTTTTTGGGGGATGGATCACTTTTGGTATCCTTTGGTAAAAGTCATTTTTTCCGAATTTTTGCATATAAGTTAGGATTTCATCTCCACTTTTTGCATCTCGTTGTCTTTTCTGCTTTTCCATAGGATCGACCCCACCGAAGTGTGACACATAACCTTTATTGCTTCTCTAGAAGTGTCGTAATTAGGTGGTAGAGCCTACCTTTAAATGGATTTCCTAGGTATATCCTTGTTACATTTTGGCGTCCATGCTGTCAGTAATGACTATAGGCCCGGGAGTCCTTGTTAGTCCTGCCATGAGTACGATATTGAGCCTCATTCGTCTGATGCACCATCATTCTTGGCCTCACCCTCGGGACTCCCAAATGAGCATGCTTTGTTGTCTTTCAAGCTTGCTTTACAATTCGAAAGCAACATCCGACGAGATTGTATTTATTCTTTTCGATCTTGTCTGGATTAACTGAGAAAAGTATCCCCCTGGAGTCTTCTTTAATCCCTTTTCAGACTCTCTAAACATGAAAATATTGCTGAGCGATCTTGTTTCCCTTCACGCTTGCCAAAATAAAATTTTAAGGCACGTCTGTTCGGCGGTAGTTTACCCCTTTTTCGTTCTGGACAATCAATTTCATGAATAAAGGTATGCTCTAGGAACTTTGGTTCTCTAGAAGAGTATTCTCAGGTGTAAGTTTACCCCTTTTTTGGGCATGAGGGACTAAATCTTCAAAAAAGTAACATTCTCCTTGGTTTTGGTTTATCACCTTTTTCGAGCCTTGGAGATTACTTACGAAAAAGGAACCCCCATGAAGTCCATAGTTAAGCTCTTTTCAGACTCCCTAAAATTGAAAAGATCGTCGAGTGACCGTGTTCCTTCACACTAGTTAAATTGGTCCAGAAGAACATCTACTTTCATGAGTTTAACCCTTTTTCCAGCGTGTATATTATAGTGGAAAAAGGTACGCCTCGGGAGATTTGTCTCGCTGGGAGAGTTCTCCTCATTAACTTTTATACTTTTTTGGGCTAAGGAGACTAAACTCAGAAAAAGGTTGTGAGTCCATAGTTAAGCTCTTTTCAGACTCCTTAAAATTGAAAAGATTGTCAAGTGATCTTGTCTTTGTCACAATCATTAAAATGGTTTTGAATGGACGTATTTTCGATGCAAGTTTACCCCTTTTTCAAACAAACTATATTATCTCCGAAAAAGTTACTCCTTGGAGTCTTCTTTTACGTTTTTTCAGACTCTCTAAATGTGAAAAAACTACCAAGATTACCTTCTCGGGGCTCGTAAAAATTACATGTAAAGGGTCTCATTGTGTCTTTCTTAATCAAATTTGTATCTCTGCATCTTTGTCCTAATTTCGGCTCCATGTTTCTCTCAACTGAACCTTTGAAGCATGCCTTATACGCAAGCCTTGTAGCACTTCTTGCCTATGCGACTTGACACCTTGACCCATGGAGGAATTATCCTCGAGTGCTCTTTTCCTGCACATGTCTCATTGATTTGAGCATTAGTATGTTCCTTATTCTTGGAACTAGTATGATTTCTTGCGACACTCATTCCTCCTTTGTAACATAGCATTCTTTTATTTTTTTTCAAGCTCTTACAAAATTGAAAAAAGACAAAAAAAATCAAATATTCCAAAAAGAGGGGACGAGAAATATGTATTCTCTTTTCAGCAGCACGAAGAGTCGCCCTTGGAAAAAGGACATCCTTCTATTTGTTCGCCAAGTATTGGTATCTAGTATGACCTTAGGAAGCTTTTCTCGCTACATAGAGCTGTGTCCTCCTCCGTTTGGTTACTCTTCCAAACACATGGAGAGTTTGCATTGCCTCCTACATCATGAACTTATGTCAATGTCATGCTGCCTGAGTCTGATCATATTTCGTGCTTTTGTCCAAGGGAAGTTTCACCCAACCTGAGTCGGCCTTTCTGTAGTTTGTCTCTTGACCTCATGAGTCGACCATCCTGAGAGCCCAGTCAAGTCCAGATTCAAAATCGACAAAGTTCTCTGCCCGATCATCAAGATCCTCATGTCTTTTCCCGACGGGCCATCGAAGACCTCAGGGTAGTGATTTATACACTCCCATTGTACTCCTACGTGAGTTTTAAATATCTTGAATTTGTTGCTCGAGCTCTGAAGGCCTCATCTCTAGCCATCGAGCGTCACTGACTTCTTGATACTACTTGTATATCTTTGACTGATTTTGAGATGTAGATCCGCTGTGTATTTCTCATGGATACACTTTATATACTTATATGACATGGATCTGCAGTGTATTTGATTGACATCCATGATCTAATTCATCCTGAGCATGGGTATGCCCACCTCAGAGAGACAATTTTTGTTTTTGTAGATGGCACCTCCCGAACTCTGGTTCCTGGCTCACTCGATCTCATACATTGGTGAAGATATTGTAATGTATTTCAGCCATCAGTTTCTCTTCTGACCTCACACAGTAGGGGGCATATGTTATAGCCCTAAAATTCCCTACTCTTGCATACATGGCCTTGGCCCTCTTACTTGCATATTTTTCCAAAGAACTGCTGAGAAGCTCTTCTTAAAAAACCATTTTTTGGATATGTACACGCCCTGCACCATTACAGCCCGTGTACATACGCTTGTTTCACCACTACAACTCACGTACATACACTTGTTGCACCATTACAACCCGCGTATGCTTGCGAAAGTTGCAAAAAATAAAAAAGTTGTAAGGAATTCGTTGAAATTTACGGGCTATTGGAAGTTTTCCAACTAATTCACCTTCTATAGCCCATCACCCAACCGAATAACCATCCTTTTGGCATATAAAATGAGGTGTTGGGGTCTCATTTCACATCTAAGCATAAGAACAATGAACTTCTGCCCAATTTCACTTCCCCTCCTTGCCCAATATATTGTCACCTTTTGTGAGATATTGCCTCAACATTCCCTCATCAACCCCTTCTTCCTCCATTCAACCCATTCCCTTCCATAGAGGTGATTGGAAGGTTGAGAGAATAAGTTCATTCAAGGTGCACTTGGAGCATGGTAAAGAGGAGCCCATAACAGGTTTGCGGAATGGTGGCCTACGTAGATTGTAAGGTATAATCTTTGTATTTTTATTCCAATCCCAAATGATGATGTTTTGACTATTTTTATTGATTTATACTTGACATTTTATATCTAACCCTAACTTATGGATAAAATAGCATGCTTGTAGTTCTTTGTTTGCCTATCTTTGGATGCAGGTCAGCCTTGGGAGGAGACGTGCAGTCAATGGAACTTCCAAGCTTGAGGAGATCAACACCAGACGTGGGATCAAAGGTATAATTACCCGATCTCTTCTCCATTTTCTTTCTTTACATTAGTTTTGTTATGTTTGGGGTAGTATAGAGAATTAATTAGCTTTTAGATGGTTATTCTCTTTTTCTACATCTTGAACCCTAGTGTAGTTCATTACGAAACTAACAAAATACATAAAGTCTATTAAGACTTTCCTCTCGAAATTTAAATCAGAGCATGAAGAAATTGACAAGAAGCTCTATTGGTGCAAGTTGAATGAGGATATTCCTCATCCACCTATGATTTCACCGATGATTGAAAAATTCACTCAATGAAAATCATTCATCAAAGTATAATAGGAAAAAGTAAATAGAGAAAATATAACCAATGAGGAAACTATCTCTCCTTCATATCAATAATTAAATAAGTTGACACATGTAAGAGTCAGTGGAAGAAAAAGAGGAAGCTATCCTCAATTTCAGTATCTTAATTGTTATTTAATGTAATTTGGTATATGGAGAAAGGGGTTGGAAATTGGAGACTCAAACTTGTTATTATTATCAGTTTGAATTAAATTTTGAAGACCCTGTCTTTTGACGAGTTCATTTATGAGTAATGTGAATTTTGTGATGATTGCATTTATGTTAATTATTTTCAAATTCTTATACTCTAATTTTATGTGGTTCATTCCATAACTCTGTGTACTTGTAAATCGATTGCATATCAAATCAAAGGTACATAGTTGTCATTAAGATTATTCTTATGATTATTGATAATTTATGTACTTGTGCTTACAATTGATAAGCCTGTGAATTGTTTCTAAAATCTTATCATTTATCATTCTATTCTTTTATTCGATACTCATGTTAAGTTCTTAAGTTGCGAGTCATAAAAAAATTGCATTCATGTATGCTATATTATTTTTTACATATTGTGGATAAATAAATATTATCTTGGAGCTGGTCTATGAGACTATTGTTTCTCATTTATCTGTTTTGCACACACTTAAACCTTTTCTTTGACTATCAGTGTAGTGTACATATAATTGTTGGGACCTATTTCTAGTAATAATAGTTATTGTGCTTAAGGATTCTTTGAGAAAATGAATTTCTTCTAGTCTTGAGAATCAATCATTCTTATCTACATTGTTTGATTATCATTTTCTCTCAATTGAGATATGATTAATAGATTAGTTTTATTTTCTGCAAATTTAGGTTAAGTCATATCATATCTCAAATGATCAAGTCTCTTTTCCAAAGAGAAAATATATTGACTAGAAAATAGAGCCCACATATTGCTTGGAAACTACTATCCCCGACAAAAACAAGTCTACTTAGGGCTTGTGATTGGGTAGTTATCACCTATTGTAGGAGGGAATTCTTCCACCTGTCAACAATTGGCGTTAGAAGGAGGGCTAGTGACATGCATGGTTGGTAGATCATCTCACGATGCCAAGTCATCACAATCATCTCGTACCAAGTCACCTCCAAAGAGGATCCTCAAGTCTACCAGTGGGATTTCATCTATTAAACAAAGTTTGGTGTCTAATTCACTTGAAACTATTGAAAATCCACAAGAGGTAGAATCACAATATAACCATGTTTCATCATTCTAGACTGAGCTTGTAGATTCTACCATTTCTGAAGAAATCTCCACAATCAATCCATCGCTACAGTTATCCAGGGTTTTAACTAGAGCACATAGTAAAGAAAATGGTCAACCTCCTATTGAATTTACAATCCATGAAAAAGGAAACTAGTCAAGGAACGACAAAGCTGGTGATATAACCTTCATATCTGAACCTAATCCTTTATCACAAATTTCCAATATATTGAGGGGATCATAATATCTTAATGATTCATTGATCAATTTTCAATTAGAGGTTAGTTCAGGTAAGCCCCCATCTCCACCACAAAGTCCTTCTCACACTCATGTCAGATCTCAACCACCTTCTTCACAAGGAAGTCCTAAGCAGTCCCCTCGGGGAAGTCTAAAGCAACCCCAAGGTAGAGGGATGGTTGGTGTACCAAGGAGATCATGGCTTGCCCCATGAGTTGTTGCAGTTCCTGGTCCTATTCATGATCTTCCTAAAAATCCTAAAAAATTCCTCCCTAAATTTGATCCCGATAATAGGGAATCTCCTAAAGATCACATCAACAAATTCATGTTAGTAATTAATTTAATGGGTGTGCAACATGAAGATTTTGTGTGTCGTTTATTTCCACACACTTTTGAAGGAAAAACATCCACATGGTATTTTGCATTAGCAAAATGAAAAATCACAAACTTGAATGATTTCGAAACTGCATTCATGAAAACGTTTGGTGACGATAAGACCCCAACAACATTGGTTTTAGAATTATTAAGAATTAAAATGACTCCTAACGAGAAAATTAAATGTTTCAATCAAATGTCTTGATATTAATGAATAAAATTCCGGAAGATTTTAGGCATGCAAATAATGTAATTATTTAATTCTATAATACAACCTTTCCATCTTCCATTGTTATTTTTATTAAAAGAGTTGGTAAAAACACTTTAGCATAGACATTTGAGGAAATGTTAAATGTGGAAAAGGAGATGATGAATATTGTAGGAAAAGCACCAACCGAGGAGAAAATAACTTTTCCAGTGATTAGGAAACAAAATGTAGTCAAAACTATAATTGAAAAAAAAGATAAAGAACTTGTTGACATGGATAGTCTTCAAAGACTCATAAAAACACTCTCAAATGATATTATAGATTTGAAGAAAAACTTAGGTGAAAGTTCATCATATAGGAGACCATGGAAACCTCCTTTTAGGATAAATTCTCCACCTCTCAATAGCCCAAACACTTCCCCTGAATAAATACATATTGAGGATTTTGCTCAATATCATTATTATTAAGCACATGAAGACAATCATTCTAAGAAAAATTGTCCAACATTTATTAACATGTTAAAATTTTTTGTTGCAATGGAAGAAGAAGAGGAAGGATAAATAAACCAAGAAGAGAAAAGGGATGTTCAAAACACCGAATCATCAATTAATGTAATATGGGATGTTACTCATGGAATAATAGATGATGATGAGGAAGAAAGATTTGAAGAAATCTGTGTTGCTGAAACTAGAAGTAAAGGTCTCCCTTCCACTTCAGAAACATCGAATACTTCTCCTCCTCCCAAGAAATCAATTTCTTCAAACAAGCTGAATTCTTCTAAAAAAAAACCAACTATTGGTTATGATACTCTTGATTATGTTCTTGTAGAATATATGAAAAATACTACCGGGTTATTTATATGCGTAAATACTTGACATTAAATCATCAATTTGAGAGTTCGTAGACTTCGAGGTGTAAGAACAGGAAATGCAAAAATAGAGCCTATTCTATCCTATGTTAATGAACTAATTCTGGAAAAAAACACTTTAGAATGACCTATCACGAAGGATACCAATCCAAAAAGCAAAAGTGTATTCAAATCACAAAGCAATCTGAGGAAGTCAAAAGGAAATCTCATACATCTTAATCTTGAGCTCACATATTTATATCAAGATGAACAAGGGTACTGCATAATATTTCTATATGTTTGATCTATGCATATTATCCAGGTGGATATTGGTGGCCACCAACCTATTCCAACTGGCACAAAACATTTTTCTAGCAACTTACTATTTTTAGCAGGTTTTTAGATCCTAAAATTCCAGGGCCATTTTGAGGGCCTAAATGATTTTTTTTTTAGGATTGAGCACCTCAATGATAACCAAAGGCTCTACTTGAGCCCCTGAAATGAATCTCCTTGACAATACCTTTTCAACGAGCTATCGTGCACCCCAGATGGAGATTGTATGCAAAAGTTACGCCCCTAGGAAGTTGATACACCAAACTACCTAAAATGGGGTTGTTGGCACAAGGGCAGACCCAGGGTTCAATGCTTAACAACGCACCAACAAAACCCTGACTACTAGCCCTTTCGACAACACCTACGAAGTAGGCGAGGTCTCACCCGAGGTAGAAGCAGGGGGGGTTACAGGACGTAGGTGTCTGTAACCAAGCTGGGACACAAATATGTGATAATAACACTTCATATGGTATTTTGTTAACGCTTAGGAAGTGACATACATTAGTTCATTAACCTTATGAACATCGTAGAACATAATCTAAGATATATCTAGTGCAGTAGTAACAAAATATTATGCACCTTAAACACTTAGCACTCTGAATTAGATCTAGCATTCTGACATAGGCAATTCATTTAAGCAACACATACATATTCATTACACATATAATCTAAGCACTAAGAAAAACATAACATATATAACATTGCACTAAGAAAACCATAAGACACTAGATATACATGGTTCACCCCAGTGTGGGGATATGTCCACCAACCACTTCACCTTCTTTATTATGTGCTTGAATCTTACATTCATTCACTCCTGTGCACTAAGCCACAGGGTCAAGCTTTGCACTAGACAAGAGATCTGCGCACTGAGCACCAAATCCTCCTTTCAAAACTAGATTAGGGCACAAAGCCAATTCTCTATCAAGCACAAAGCCTTAACACACCTACATTCCCTTGCACAAAGCTAATCGAACTACTTTCACTTAGCTCCAAAAGCTTCTACTTCTACCACACATTCTTACTTATTTATACTTTTACAATCCCTTACAATAAGGCTAAACATCGGAGAACCCATGGGCTGACATCCCATAAACCCATTAAAAAAACCCTAAAGGACCCCTTACTGGGTCCACATAGCCTGCAAAATTGGTGAGATCCGCGATCTCAACTCCGTCTGGGCGCTCCTTCTTCGATCATTGTGTCAAAGTCCAAAAGTGGGCCAAATCTGACAAAGGTTTCCCCAAAACTTGGTCGAGGGCCAACAGGCCCCCAACACTCACCTATGACTCATCCCGAGTCACTCAGGCCTGGATAATGTTGGTTTGAAGGCCTTGAGCTTAATTTGATCTGCCTCAACTTGCTACTTCACCTAAGCCTCCTGCTCAACGAGCTCCTGGATCGTCTTCTCTGTAACATGCCCTTCAAGGTGCTGTTCTACTGATGCAACTACTTAGTCCAATTTCGAGCCTTGTCCATCAATCTCTTCGAATACCTTGCAGGCTTCATCCTTCACAGGTTGCAGCTTTTGCATGACTTCCATTACCTTTCCCTGGAGGGAAGTGATATGCTATTGTACTGCGTGCTACTCCTGGGATCTCTTGATTCTTTCGATTATGGTGAGCAGCTTCATCTGTG
The DNA here is from genome assembly GCA_010110895.2 of Picea sitchensis. NCBI lineage: Eukaryota > Viridiplantae > Streptophyta > Pinopsida > Pinales > Pinaceae > Picea > Picea sitchensis. Next base: position 10,335 of record SNQJ01S0097666.1, on the reverse strand, counting down.
CCTGCATGGAAAATGCCTGTTGTTGCACCTCTTGTCGTTGTGCTTCCAGTTTTCTTAGCTCTGGATCCTCGACGAGGCGTTCATATGTCTATGTGCTTCTATCACTCAGTTGTTTTCACTACAAGGCGAGGGCTCTTATCCTTAATACTGTATTCTTAGCGGTTTCCTCCCTCTGGTCACGCACTTCTTGCAGGGTGCTCGACATTGCTTGGACCTCTAATTATGCTATGCTAGCTTGAAGTTGCTATATGATCTCAGCGAGCTTCACTACTTGAGCCTCGACCGACTCTTGCTCCTCCTATGCCAAGCCTGGCACAGAGTGACATGATTTACTCACTACTTATTTGACCATGGCCCGCTCTGTGAGCAACTCCTCCTTTTCTCTCTATAGCTGGGCTTTTTCCTCTTGGAGCTTCGCCTGAAGCTTTGCTTTCTCACTTTCCTGTGCTGCTCTTAATTGTGCTAGGACTCCATCTTTCTCTTGTTTCAAGGCTTTTGTGGCCTTCTCCTTCTCTTCCTGGACTCTCTAAATTCGAGCTTCTGTCGCATCCACAAGTCTTCTCAATTGGGTTGGTTCATCCCCCAATTCTGCAATCTGTGACGAGGAAGACACAGTGGGTACAACACAGACAAAACGAATAGCTTGTTGTACTTCCTTCAATTCCTTCTCAATATTTCCATATAGCTCCTCCTGCTTCTCTCCATATGTCTACAAGATGTACTCAGAAGCATCCTCCATAGCTCCACGAACTAGAATGATATCGTCCTCCATGAGCGTGACCTCCAATTGGGGCTTATTAGCATGCGTCTTCTTCCTGGATGAAGGTTTCTTTGGAGAAACCTTCCTCTTATGTGGTGTTATTGTCCCAACAAGGGGATCCTCAAGTGGAGGGGTGGTAGATTCACCTCCTCCTTTCCCTTCTTCTCCTTGATCTCCTCCTCCTTGTCCTTCTGCTTCGTCTTCTCCTCCTCTTGGCGAGCCAGATGCATTATCTTCAAAAGCATTGTCCTCCTCATCACTCTCTATATCCTGGACTTCTTCCTGCTTTTTCTTCTTCTTCATCCCACTAGACTATCTGAAATGCTCAATGTGGGTGACTATGGGGCTTCCTATGGTGTCAGTGTCGAAGAGTTTTGCATCAGCGTCAGGTACAAGAAATTCCTTCAGCCAGTCCTTTGTAATCTGCTCCATATCTTCGTCTGTCAGTTTGTAGTACGATTGTCACTCTTCTTGGTTCTCATCTCTACGCACAGTGATGTAGATGAAATGAGGATCTGTGCAAGACTTTGCTATTGGTCGGTATGGGCGCAAGGTGCGTGCTGTCATGTGCGAAAATGATTCAATGGCAACCTTTAATTTCTGATAGTATGCATGAAACACAACGTTGGACTGCCATTGCTTCGTCATGTTGTTGGTGTACCACTGGGTTGAAAACCGAGCGGTCAACGACTCTGAGGGTTTAATTTATGGGAAGGTGGATCCTTCAGGCATTTTCCAAGAGACAAATGTGATCAAAATGATCAACCATATGTAATGGAATTCATATCCCAAATCCTGGGCTTCACGACAATCCTTCTCCAGCTCATTGACGAGGTAGCTCACCCAGTTCATCTGCATGCCCTCCACACATTTTCCTGCGAGGTCCACCATGAACCCGGTGACCTCTGTGGGGAAGTTATTCCTTACGAGATTTCCAGCTATGAGTTGGCAAGCAAGGCGCACCGCGCCATCCTGTATAGAGACTACCTTGTAACCTCGCTTTCCTTTTTTGACTTCTCCGTAAGCTTCCTTGATGCACTGTGCCGAGGAACGGTCTGAGGGCTTCCCTGGATAAAACTACTGAGGGTCAGGTCCCTTTATGCTTAAGCCTGTGTTCCGATGGATCTGCACTGAATCCACGGTAATCCTTCTGTCGAGCCACAAGTATCTGCCATGATAGCATGACATGAGGATTTTAACGCAAGCGTTAACCTCCTGGTGGCGACCGAAATGGGGGATCTTCATCACATTCAACATGGTGGATTGCACCGACCCCTTAATCCATGGCTGTGAGATGAGGCGAGGCTTCTTCCCAAATGACTTCATGAGATAGCGATGCGGCGCCAACATGGCGTACTTCTTTCGGTCTCCCAAGTTGAATTTGCTGCTCTTCAATAGAAGGATCTGTCCTAACTGACTCCCGACTACGCGTATACCATTCGGAATGTATGTGGTGAACACGATGTACTCACAATCTCAGGGGATGTTGTCGTGTTTAACAGTGCCAACTAAAGGTGGGATATACTCTGGTAGGATCAATGGGATCTGCTTCGCATTAGCCAGATCACCGCGATGCTTACTTTGCTGCTCAGTCACGGGGTTGACACTGCTAGAACGACGTCCAGTCGAAGGGGAAGCCTACAGTCCCCTAGTCGATGATGCCTGGACACCTTCATATATCGTTCTGTCATCCATTAGCTTCTTGAGGACTTCCTCGACAAACTTCTCTAATTCACTAGGTTCGCTCGACATTCTAACTTTTAAACAGACAGGTCGGGGTAGATGAATGAACAGGCGGGGTAGACAAGCGGACAGGCGGGGTCTAGTTTCAGATAATGAAATGCGACACATGAACAATTCTCTTCTTGGCTCAGTTAATCACAGGTGGCAAAAAGTGGTCCCGACACAGCGACCGACGAGTTAAATAAGCGGGGTACCATAACGGATCTTCCAACGACGATGAAATGCTTCCATCAATGTAAATCTGTCCATTATGGTGCGGTCTCAACGTCCAAAAGCAGTCCATCAGCCCATAAATGTGTTTTCTAACCATTTCAGAGTGTCATTCTAACGGTCGGGGTGCCTTCAATGGTCATATAACTTCACCAGAGCGAAGTCCCATTCTACGCGGACTTGTTGTTCCAACGAGGTTCAAATCCTACGAACCTGCCTCCTGCGAGGTTATAGTCTGCGAAGTCTTCCATCTGTTCTCTGTAGCTTCTTGTAGCTTTTCCAACTTAGCTTTTTTTTTATTGAGCTTCCTTGCCTTCTTCCCTGTGATCCGAGTCTCTCTAACTATTTTTGGATTCCTCTTTCCAGTCTTATTCTTATCTTCCCCTAGTGTAGTGGCTTTGCACTGTTGAGGTGCCCTCAAAGGGTCTGAAGTTAATATCCCTTCTCTTAATACTTCCTGGGTGGATATACTTCTTTATTGCATAGATAGGTTCTTTAAGCCTTCTTGTATTCTTTCAACCTTGATAGCTAATTCTCTTGCCTTCTGTCCCTCATGCGTTGTTATTTTTCTCTATTGCTTCAACTTATCCTCTCGTTCTTCTATTAGTCGATCTATTTTTCTAGCTATGAAATCCCTTAGTTCTTGATTTTTCTTTTATGTAGCTTCTTCCTCTGCTTTCCTTCTGATATGATCCTTCTCAATCCAAGTCTTACCTAACAAAAGTGGGAAAGGGGTGCTGTCCTCAACAAACTTAATGACTTCAAATTCCTCTACAGTCGATGTCCCATGAACAATAATAGGTATATTAGTTACTCTTCCACATAAATTTACCATCTTACCCTTAAACAATCCTATCCTTCCTAATGAAGGTACCACAATAGGCTTTCCCTAAATTTCCCAAGTGTCTTCTGTCATAATATTCACTTGTGTTTCTTCATCCAAGACACAGTCTGTGTCGAAGTCTTCTATTCTTGCACTTATGCGTTGTTTTACTTTCAGGATCTCTGGTAAATTGACATATTTTTGAACATCCATCGTTTATTTCAACTGTAATAACGTAGTCTGTACTTTCTCTGGTTCTTTCTCTAACATGCCCTTAGTCTGTTGACTCTCTTTGTAGTTTTCTTGTCTTATGTTCATTCGTTCAACTTTAACAATCATCCTTGGACAATCCTCAACCTCATGACCAACAATCTTACAACAAAGACAAATAGGAACTGTGCAAGGGCATTCCTTAGCAAGATGTCTCGGTCTTCTGCAATTATAGCACAATGTCAATCCTCTTTTTCTTTTAAACGTTCCCCAACCTTTTCTATACTGCACACTAGGATCATAGTGTTGGACCTGCAATTTGCAAWTTTTTTTTCTAGGTTCCCACATCCACTTATTAGTCCAAAAAATCTTTCTATGCATAGGAATAACATATCTTTCTTCATTTCCATTAAATTTACTCAAATCAACTCTTTCTTTCAACTGCGCCCTAGTCTTCAGACTAGGACATAATCTATTAAACATACTTAAGTTCATGCTTTCAAAACAATTTTTTTTACCTATCTTACTCTTTTCAAAGCACAAAGATTTACCTCTTTTAGGATCTTACCTCTTTTCTTCAGATCGGGTTTCTTTCTTAGCACAAAACTTTGCAAGTCAAGTAGAGTACTATGCACTTCGGCAGCATATCTACACACATAACTTCTCTTTTCTTTACTTTAGTTCCCAACAATCACAGTTTTAGGTCCCGACAATGGAACCATTTGTTGGCACATGGGCAGACCTAGGGTTCAACGCTTAAAAAAGCACCAAAAAAACACTGACTACTGACCCTTTCGACAACACCTGGGAAGTAGGCAAGGTCTCACCCGAGGTAGAAGCAAGGGGGGTTATAGGACGCAGGTGTCTATAACCGAGTTGGAACACAGATCTGTGATAATAACACTTTGCAGGGTATTCTGTTAACACTTAGGAAGTGACATACATTAGTTCATTAACCTTATGAACATCACAGACCATAATCTAATATAGATCTAGCACAATAATAAAAAAAAATTATGCACCTTAAACACTTAGCACTTAGCACTCTGAATCATATATAGCATCCTAACATAGGCAATGCATTTAAACAACATGCACATATTCATTACACATCTAATCTAACCACTAAGCAAACCATAAAAAATATAACATTGCACAAAGCAAACTATAAGACACCAGATATACGTGGTTCACCCCAGTGTGGGGCTACGTCCACCAACCACTTCGCCTTCTTTATTATGTGCTCGAATCTTACATTCATTCACTCCTGTGCACTAAGCCATAGGGTCAAGCTTCGCACTAGACAAGAGATCTGCGTACTGAGCACCAGATCCTCCTTCCAAAACTAGATCATGGCACATAGCCAATTCTCTATCAAGCACACAGCCTTAACACACCTACATTCCCTTGCACAAAGCCAATTGAAGTAATTGAACTTAGCCCCAAAATCTTCTACTTCTACCATACATTCTTACTTATTTATACTTTTACAATCTTTTACAATAAGGCCTAAACATGGGAGAACCCATGGACCGACATCCCATAAACCCATTGCAAAAACCCTAGAGGACCCCTTAATGGGTCCACATAGCTCGAAAAATTGGTGAGATCTGAGATCTCAGCTCCACCTGGGTGCTCCTTCTTCGATCATCATGTCTAAGTCCAAAAGTGGGCCAAATTTGACTAAGGTTTCCCCAAAACTTGTTCGAGGGCTAACAGGGGTCCACAAAACTGTTGGCTTTTCATTTTCTGGGGTTAGGGTTTTGGATTTTCTTTATGTTAAAAAGGCCTTTAGAGCCTCATTGTAATCATATTCTTGTGAATTCTAGTAGCCATTGCATCTCTTCTTAGAGATAAGTTTCCACCATTCTAGCGAGTCTTTCACTTTGTATTTCTACAGTTTTGTACATTTCGCTCATTAATAGAAATTGTGTATTACTGTATCTCTGTGTTTATGGTTGCATCTCTGATATATTTCTATTATATTATTGGATATCTGAGATATCTCTATACATTTCTTTATTATATCTCCACTCTCATTTTGTGCTGAAAATAATCTAGATGAGTTGTATCAGAGCATATTGCTCTTGATCATTTTTTTTAGTGCATGTCCCCAACGAGGTCTGAGTATAGAAAGTTGGGTATTGAGATTTTCTCTCTTGAGGATAATTTCTCTCGCACGCCCAAGAAACCCTCCATGGTAGAAGAAAATAAAAATGATAGAGAAAACTATTCTATTAATATGTTGCTTGAGAAAGCTCTCACGCGACAGAGGGACGAAATGATGGAGATTTTTTCCCACATCCTTCAATGCCTACCGATAAAAATTGACACGTCTTCATCAAGCGACCACTTTGGGGGCACCTCACCTTTCAAGGTGTTGTTGCAAGAGTTGACTCTAGGCTGTAATAGAGCCAAGCCTTAACACATTTTTAAAAGAAAAAAATATTTGTTGTTTGGAACTTGACTTGGATTGCAACAAGCCAATCCCTGAAAATTGATTTTGAGTGTACTTCTGACCTAATACACTCAAAGGGAGTTCTCTCAACGGCCAAGGGTTCTTTACTCAGGAATATTCAATAATCACAGTAAGAAGGCCAGATTTCTTATTAGAGAAGATTTTTAATAAGGTTGGGGGTTGCATGGATTTTGAAAAGACCTATTGGGCGATGGAGTCAAGTGAAAACCAAAGAAAAGAGATCATAGCGGTGATCGTATTACTTGCGGAAAATGAGGCGAAGTAAGTCTATATTTCAGCTATAAATAATCATGATATAATAGCAGAAAAAGAAAAGGAAAAGGCCATCACAGTGAAAGCATCTATCAAGGATGAATTTCCACTACAACTTTGGAGGAAAAAACTGAAGGCTGATAACTAGATGCAGAGCACTTATCTGGAGTGAATTCTGACCAGTCACCATTGAAACAGAACACTTATCAACTGTGTGTAAGGAGCATGTAAAATGAATTCCAAATAGATTTTAACTCAGTCAATAAAGGAGTAGATAGATAATATGATAAAAAAGAGAACATAGTGAAAGAATTGACCGTAATGAATCTCACAATATCAAGTAAACATGTCACTCGGTATAACTTCATTCCGGGCTTTCAAAATAACTCTGCGTTCAAAAGGAGCTCTCTCCAAAAGAGGTTTCCCCCCAGGCTCCCCTCACTATTACAATGAATGAACCTCTATATAAATTCCCTCTCTCAAGGAGGTTGAATCCGCGTCATAGGATACCTAACAGAAAATGAACTAACTTCAACCATCTTTAACTAATCATAACAGTAATCCGAACTAATTTTTAAAGCACAAACAAAATCCTAATTTCCAAACTGTTTATAACAGTATATGTATTTGATTCGCCTCCATGCGCAAAAATCTCTGAAGTTGTCAGGAGTTCATAATGAATAAATGGATCAATATTAGGATATCAAGACCACGAACAACTACATCAGTAGCAATCAACGTGTTAAAGCGTCCCTTCATGAAAGCCAACAAGAGTCTTCTCTTGTTGATTCAGTGAAATATCACCATGCAAAAATTCATAGGAAAGGACCCGACCCAGTGCCATTGGCAGACTATCAACATCTCGCTTTGTTTGATTTAAAACGATACATTTAAATATTTCTTAGAAAGCCTCTGCACCCAGACAGGCATTGTAGCAGAAAAAACTTCATCAAAGCTCACCTTAAGTATCTGGTCAGCCTCGTCCAAAACAATAAACTGTACTTCTGACAAGACTGGTGCACCTCGATTGATTATATCAAAAAATGCAACCAGGTGTTCCGACAACARTATCTAAACCTTTCCATGAAGATTGATTTGGCTCATTATAGGTAAACCCCCATAACAGTCTGGAGCGGATTCTTTATCAACCTGTTTTGCAAGTTCTCGTGTTGGAGCCAAAATGAATGCCAAGGATATTACAGRCACTCATTTTTATGGTTAAATTACTTTGTCTAGGATTGGGATTCCAAAGGTGAGAGTCTATCCAGTTCATTTACAGGCTCTGCGATTTGATGCCATCAAAGACCGTGTCCGAAATCGGTTAATATAATCAAAATATTAACAAACGGAACCCTACCCGTCAGCGTAATGATGGAACCATGAATTCGGCTTTTGGACTTTCGGAGGAAGTAGCATAATGTCAAAACGATGGTCAAAATCCCAAAATGGCGAGATTGGTGCTCTTTGTGGTGTTTCGTGCATGCAGCATGTGTTGTAATGTATTTGGTGATTTATTTGCTGTTTGCACTAAGGAGGTTGCTCTCTAGTCGGTCCACGTTCATCTTCTTCTACAGATTTTGATGATCGAAAACCTTTTCCCGAGTATAGAATCTTCGAATATGAATCCAACGTCGCCTCTTCGATTCCTCTCGTACCGCCTACACGGTTTACCGGATCATTAACATCCCTGCCAGTCTCTGGAACTATAGTTTCAATCAGACATATTCTACAGCGCAAGTAGACGATTAAGGCTAGCAAGCATACGCTCAGTATAATCATGGCTACAACCGCTAATAGCATCAACAAATATAGACTGAGGATTAGCGGTTTCAATACTGTCGGGGGATCCATTGATGTTCATTTGCCTGATATCAAACAAATGACCATGGATATCCAACTTCTAGCCGAGTCCACGCTTGGTAATTGCAACAAGATGCCCCATTTATTCTTAAAGCCCTGCGACTGTCTCCGAGTAATTCTGGGGCCAACTGCTACCATAAATTAAGATAAATATAACGATAAAGTGGAAGAAACAAACTCGTTTTATCTTTGAGTAGTTGTCTATATGTAATTTTTACTGGTTTGTAACGAAGATTTCTACGCGATTGGCGTCACCTGAATGGCCAAAGAAATATTTCACCAACAGATACGCACGAACCTCTTGGCATCGTGAGAAATGGTATTATATAGACGAAGATAATGAACAAGTGGAGATAATCCATTGGATGAGCCTTGGAGGGGAGTATGAGAGAGCGTGTTGCCACATTTGGCCTCATCATATTGAACTTTGTATGACCAGTGTTATTATCCGTTGCATTATCAGATAGAATAGTTGGTAAGCTACTACTTGCAGTGCTTTCTTCTGAGAAACGCCATAATGCAATAAGCCCAGAGTGGTGCCACTGCATCCTAACACCTCCCTTGACAAGATAGGGTTGGTAAAGTCTTCGCACATATGTTTCAACAACACACCTTTGAAGTGTATGATCACTGTGGCCAAACAAAGTGATAAGTGCATCTTCAACAACTAACGGTGTGTTTACCAGATCCTCCACCCTCTTATCAATAACACTTTTTCTTTGGGGTGTATAATTTGGTTCTCCTTTAGGATCTTTTCAATTGCAGAGGATTTCTCTCTTTCGACCGAGATGGACTTCATATTATCAGCCTCTAGAGAGAACAAACCTCTAACCAGAATATCTTTGTCTGAATTGGAAGGAGAATTTTCAGTCGGCAATTCTTTGGCTAGGCTGAATGGCAACTATTCATCAATCAATTTTTTACCTGAGCTAGATGGTGAGTTTTTCAACTGAGAAATCTTTAGTTGCATTTGACAGTAATCCCGAGATGCGCAACAATTCTTTAACTGATATGGAATCAGGCTCTCCATTTGGCAGAGATGAAGGACTTTCCATGACTGGAGGTGTGTATGAAGATGAACCTGAAAATAACGTTTCCAGCCGATTCTCCTGCAGATAGTTTGGGCGAAGGTGCCTAAGTAATATCGGAAATTTTCAATATCTGTTACAACACAAGGTACAAGTTAATTTTGATATTGTCGTATTTGAAGGACAGATAGATGCAGATGCCCTAGAAAAATGGTTAAATTTGCTAGAAGGTTATTTCTTTGTTCACAATTTTTCTGACAGGGACAATATCACCTTTGCACTCCTTAAGGCTCTCCCCCATGTCAAAAATTGGTGGAAAACTTACTGGGAGAAAATTTCCACAAAGGATTCTGGAATATATGGGGCTGATCCCACTTGGGATTTTTTTTTGGATGCATTCAAGGAACAATATTACCCTATTGGTAACTATGACAATTAGTACATGAGATGGACGACACTGCATCAAGAGAGGGGCCAAGCAGTGCCAGATTTCACCAATACCTTCCATACCTTGCGCACCAAGATGGGTATCAAATATTTTGAGTGACATTTGGTTCTGAAATATCGTGGGGCTCTACACAGATACATCCAAACTGAAATGGAGTTTCTGGACATCTCATTGTTGGGAGCTGCCTATTGATATGCTGTCAAAATAGAGAAGAAATTTAGGCACCAGAACAAATGGGAGTTCGAGTTTTCAAATACGCAACAACCAAATTATGATAAAGATGACCCTAACAAACAACCTCCAGAAAACCAGTCCAAGCCATAGGAAAAGAAGGGTCACGAGAAAATGAAGAAAGACACTGGAAAGTGGTGTGATTTCCACAAAATCCCCTGGCACAACACTGATGAATGTTGATCAAAACAATCATTGGTGGTCGAGATCAAAGATAAGGAGTTGAACCCTGATTCAAAATCTGATTCGAAAAATACTGGCAGAAGACAGATCATCAATGCAAACCCCACT
>SNQJ01S0097665.1:53786-68004 GCA_010110895.2 Picea sitchensis | reverse complement strand
TTTTTTATTTCTCAGTTATCATATTGCCTTTCTAAAATCTAATCTTTAAAAGAAGTTAAAGTTACAAAATTTACCATTGTGTACTCTGTTCTTAACATTTTACATATTTAAATGTTTTTCCTATCATGTTATAACAAAGAAATTCTTAAATGCTTTTTTGTTTTAACTGATATCTCACCTTTTCAACAATACACCATTTTTATTTCTAAAGAATCCAGCATTATCACTATCTCACCCTGTGAAACGAATCTTGTAACATTGTCTTTAACTTATATCTTTTAAAAATAGACCCCATATCCCAATGGAAGCGTAATTGATATTCAGCCACTTCATTCAAAAACAATACAAACAACTTGGTTATATTCTTTCTAACTAGCCTAAAATCTTTGAACACTCAAACAAATCTAGAACTCACATAGAGATCCCTCTCTGAAACTAGTAGGGCTAGCTTCCAGTTTTGAAGTGGTTGGTTAAGGTTACCTCTGATAAGTTTCTTCCTGCCTCATAACAACCTCTGGGAATTTACAGAGTGATAACAACAATGATACAGACTTCTATGTCGACGCGGTTCGAAACCAAGAAACCAAGTTCCTTCCAACTGGGTCTCCACCACTTCAATCCTCCACCAAAGGAAAGCTCATAGGAAAGAGGCAATAAGGTCCTCTCAACAATAGGGATAGAGCTTGGGGGTTGAACACTGTGTTCAGACTTGAGGGACAGAGGGATGCAGACTCAATATGAAGTAATTTCTCCATAGTAACTTTGCTCTCAAAGTTGAATGCTTTCTCCTCCTTTTCCATAGGTCGAAATTTTTCTCTTATAGCCTTCAGGATGCAACTGAAGGGTTGAGTTGGAACGTTTCTAGTATATTGAAGGCCAAGGATCAGAGATATCCTATCGTGACATGGAAACCTGACCTCATTTTGTATTTTCTGGAACAAATCCCGATGTACGCGGGTTGTGGTGGATCAACAAGTGTATACACATCTTGCATAGTAGATAGGGAGCGTATATGTGGAAAAATGTATATTTTTAGCTCTGGATTCATCAAAAGGGGATGATAAGTCTACATAGGGAAATGTAAAAAAGGCCCTATGTGCAAGATAGAAATGGTGAGGAAAATCTTTCTATAAAAGATGCCTCCTAATGTGTGAGATCAAAGGAGTATTTGCGATGGCCAAAATACATTATAAATAACCCATAAGTGGAGTGGTAGAGAACCAGCTGGACGAACTCAATTACTCATTAGATTATGTACTAACTTTGCATACATGGCTTCCAAGAATACAATGCAGATCCATGTGGAAAATATACCAAACAAGTGTTCATGGCCATGAATAGGCAAACACAAATGTGGTTACATGCCAAAAGTTGTCATAGTCACGAACAAGGCCCAGTGAAACCAATCTCAAAATCAATCTAAAGATATCTGTATACCACGAAGTACAATCTGATCTCCCATGATCACTAAAGTCAAATAGGTACTGGTCCAATGAAGGGGAAGCAATATCTCAGAAAAGCTGCAGCCACATAGTGATGTCTTATAGTCTTCTACACTATCCGCTAAGGGTGCAAGTCTACATCATGTGAATAAATGAGTTGAGGTCGAACACGATGAGACATCATTTGATTACGAGTCATTGAGGTATACTGTTAACAAAAATGAGACAACCTACCAATAATGAAAGTATGTATCAAGGCACTGAGTACATTTCTACAAGTGTGCATAAAGGAGTTGGTGTCGAACGCTTGAGAAATCCATTGATTAGGAGACATTGATGTATTCTCATCTGTCAATGGCGAGAGAGCCTGCCACTATTGACTGCAAGCCTCAAGGTACTCATAAAAATCTAGGTCCCATATCCAGAATAAATGAGCTGAAGTCGATGGAAAGAGACCCGTTGAAAGGAGAGCATTGAGGTATCTCTCATCAGTCAGCATGAGGAACAAAGTAGGAGCTTCATGATTTGGTGGAGATCGGAAGAAGAATATGTTCACAAACCAACGACCCTGTGTGTCTTCCACATGTGCCAAATGCAAGCCATACATGAAAAAGACCCTCTGAATAGAAGCCAATGATGAAAAACTGCTAACAAAGGCGAGGAAACCACCAATGAGGCTAATGGCATCCAAGACACTGCAGGAATCCCAAAGTGTGAATAGATTTCTTGTCGTCGAACACAAGGGAAACCACCCAGTCAAAGACCAATGATGAAGTGTCGATTGTTGGGTTCAAGGTGACCTACCAATGATGAAAGTAGGGCTAGGGTGCATGATAAGACCAAAGTATCATGTGATTCTGAGACAAAACTGAGGGTATGGTTGACATGCGAAGTCAATATTTCTGAGTGGCTGACACAGGTTGATATACTTCCTTTGAACAAGAGCATGAGACATATTATGGACTCTGACAGCATGGACTCAATGATGTGACAATTAGATGCAGGAGGCATCCATAATGTTCTCTGTAGGGACTGGAAGAGTAACTAGTCGGTAGAGAAAATTCGGTAGTGAGATCAGCTTCATAAGGCCATGCTAAACACAAAATTATGATGACACAAGGACTCAATAACTTTGTTCTTTGTTCAAAGGCGACACGATTGTTGCCAATTACAATATAGTACTCCCTTTCCACCCGTATTTTTTTGTTTTTTCATAACAAATGAATGCTATGATACAAAGGAGGGAACGAGTGTCGCAAGTAAGCAAAACTTGTTCCAGCAGTGGAACGTACCTATGCTTAATGCAAGGGAATATATGCGGGAGATTGACACTCGGGGTGATGTTCTCTCCAGGGTATAGGGTGTCAAACTGCGAAGGATATAAACAAGGCTCTGCTTGGTTGAGGATGCAAACTGCTTAGGTGACAGTTTATAACGCAAAGCGAGAACCAAATAAAGGCTCAATACTGCAAGCAAGGGCATGAGATGCAATCACAACTTAACGCCAAGAAATGCCATTTTTTATATCTTTTAGTCTACTTGGTGTGAAAAAAGGGTAAACTTGTGCCAAATAGACGTCTTTTCAAATCCAATTTATGAGTGTGAAAAAGACAAGTTCACTCGGCAATATTTTCAATTTTTGGTAGCGAGTAGGAAAAGAGATTAACTAAGACTCATGACCTTTCAAATCCAACTTTAAGGAGCGTGAAAGGGACAAGTCACTTGGTGATCTTTTCAGTTTTTAGATGAATCGGAAAAGAGATTAACTGAGACTCATTTTTGGGAGTCTGTGGGTAATAAGCCCGCATGTGCATGAATGAGAAACGAGGCTCATCATACAGTCATGTATTTAATTATAATGGACTCACAGTCCTAAGGAAAAACTCAAGATGGGCACCAAATGACAAAGAGGTTCTAACTAGGGTACCCATGTTTGGTAAGTCTCTACCATTTATTAACAATGTTATTAATAGCATATGGGGGGTTATGCATCGCAATAAATGGATTCATCCCTAAGGCGTAAAAAGCGGTATTCAAAGGATAATGCAAAATGCACGATGGAGTAGATACCTATCCTATATGCTAGGTTATGAATATACCTACCTGAGGAGACGAACGGGCAACTATGACGTTGAAATCCACAAGAAAACTGAGTCAAAACTACGGAACCATCTTAGAACCATTCTTGAATTAGTCCGTTAGGTAAAAAAATAGCATGAAACTATATCAAGTGGGTAAAAATAGCTTATAAATAGTAATAAAATCACAAATTACTGTATCATTTTGATTTTTACCCAAATAGTGCAATTTGGACTAAAATACCTCCAAGATTCAAACGGTGATTGTGGGAGCGATAGGAAATGGAATCATGAACCGTTTGGATCAGGTAACTCTTCATCCCATCTTATTCAAATTCAATGGTTTACATTTTTGAATTAGGTTCCATTTTGTTAGTTTTTTAGGGCGCAACTTGGGGTTTTTGGTATACGCGGGTTTCTCTGAATAGGTCATGTATGTGACTAGATATACACTCCTATGTGAACCACAAGGGGTGTATATCAATCCCTACCCATGACTGTGAGAAAGTAAAGTCACGTATATGTACGCAAAAGGAAAAAAAGAGGGGTTTCTAACTCAAAAATGATTTTTTTTTTGCAGGATGGTGTCGGAATGGAGATAGCGTGATCATGAGGAGGTAGATGCAGTAGTGGATCGGGATCCAGTGGCTCAAGAGGCTCTAAAAATATGTGGTTTATACAAGTTTTGGGCTCTCAAGGGAATGAGGGCCCAAGTGAGGTTGTTGGAGATGTTGGTGGGCTATTGGGATCCTGATAGCAAGAGATTTATCCTTGATGGACAACCATTAAGGATCGAAGTAGAGGACATCTACTTCTTAAATGGTCTTTCACACTAAGGAGAGGTTGTGAACCTCAAGTCACGTGGAGTGAGGAGTGGGATGAATATCGAGGAGTATGGCGAATCCCACTGTGTTGCAAGGACTCCCATGGTGGGAATTCAAGTCCCCATCCAGGCTATAAGTAATCTCAGCCTGAAGATCATTGCGCTCGTGCTTACCAGGATTATAGGTTCAACCTAGTTGCATAAAGAATCGAGGCCACTTATGTTTTATGCATTGGAGTGTGTGAAACCCACTATCTACAATTGGTGTACCTCATTGCTGACCAATATGAAAGGTCAGTTGACAAATTGCAAGAAGGGGGATAAGAGAAACTTTGGGTTTTCCTCTATCCTTTGCAGCTTCTTTTTCGAGTGGGTTCTAGGTCTAGGACCCAAAGTGGATATCCTTCCTAGAGGACCACATGATCCAACCATAGCACGGTGGATCGAGGTCATGAGACGGCAGGGGGGAGGTAGGGTGGTGACACCCTACAATGATGGTTTTTCTTCTGGTGGTGGAGACAGATCATTTCTCTGGACAACTATGCCTATGCAGGGATCAATTTTAGAGGGGACTCAGATATGTCACTTCCACCAGGAGCCGCCTACGACGCCATAGGTAAAAGTTTTTACATATTTAATTTTTTTGTATTTTTGTATTTAAGGAAACAAAAATATTTTTGGATGGTGTTTGAATATTAACTAGATACTTGTGTGATTTCAGATGTGGGTCTGCAACGGCCAGAGGGATTCCTATGACATAGATGGAGGCACCGGGGAGATGAGGCAGTGGGAGGAGAACCGGAGAGAGTCCTACAGAACGTGCAGGGAAACCTGTCTCATTTGACATAGAGGATTCTGATGGTTCAAGTAGAGGATCTACCTGAAGCCATGCAGCGGTAGGTTGTTGGTGTACTTAGACCATGGGTACGACTCTTCCAGCATCTCACAAACGCCGTGGTTTTCTATCATGATACACATCTGGCGCCACAGGCATAAATGTCATGGGATATGTTTATCGGTTGTATATGTAGTTTGAGGGTTTTAGCCCCAATTTTGTAATATAAACACCATATTTTTTGAAATATATAAAGAGGGATCTTCGGCTTTACTCATATCTTACAATGTGTACATTGATTTAATGGTTTTCTTTACTTTATTAATGTGACAAATGNTAGTTTGAGGGTTTTAGCCCCAATTTTGTAATATAAACACCATATTTTTTGAAATATATAAAGAGGGATCTTCGGCTTTACTCATATCTTACAATGTGTACATTGATTTAATGGTTTTCTTTACTTTATTAATGTGACAAATGTCAATCTAAAACATAATTAGCGTAGGCATCGGATACGTGATTAGAACTTCTAGGGATATGAAAAAATGTAATAAAATCAAATTGTCA
This sequence comes from Picea sitchensis, assembly GCA_010110895.2. NCBI lineage: Eukaryota > Viridiplantae > Streptophyta > Pinopsida > Pinales > Pinaceae > Picea > Picea sitchensis. The sequence continues at coordinate 62,259 of SNQJ01S0097665.1, read as the reverse complement.
TTCTAAAAGACGTACCCGTAGGAATCAACAGAGTAACGTAGGATCACACACATGGTAACGGTCGTTCAACTGACATAATACTAACTGAGAATCTAGGCGAACCTCTAGAGAGTGAATACCATGTGAGATGGCATCGCACAAAAGTTCTATGGCACTGCTATATTCGGCCACATTATTCGTGGATGGACCTAGGCATACGCCACCTGAAGACATCAGCAGACCCTCGGGCAAGTAAATCACCCAAGCGGAAAAAGACAAGTTTTGTGTATGACAACTGGATCCATCTGTGAATCCTAGGTAGACCGAAGACTCCGTTGAAATCTGCCAACCAAAAGGGAAAACTCGATAAGCAAGCCAAAGACAAAAAGAAAAGGGGAAAAAGATGTATATACATGAAATTTACATTAGTATACTGTCAGGCTGCTAAATTGAAGATTTAAATGACCTGAAACACTAAATTGTCAAACCAGGGTAAGTAAACTTTGAGTTGCTACACTATATGTGTGGGTAAGCTAATTCCTATCTAAAGGCTATTCTTAAAAGAAAACACAAACTCACTCTGAGAAACTGAATCTTAATGACTATCTTGAAACTGATCATTTCCTGTGTAATTCATCAAAAGAGAACAGTTTTGTGTTGAAGTGCAGGTACTACTATCTCTATTCTACTATAACTTCACAAGACTATCTACCACTATCTTTAATCATCTATCAATACTATTTCTATCCATAACAGAAATATTATTTCCTAAAATTATTTTAATCTAAACATTGAAAACAAATCTAACTCTGTCTATAGGAAAGATAAAGAACTACTCTACTTACCCTACTGGTACCGGAAGCTTCCTCTAGTTCAATTGCACCCTAACTAACCTAACAGAGCAGAGTAGCCTAGCTATCTAACAAAGCAGAGTAACTAACTGTCCTAACCAAAACAAAGTATATTCAAGCTCGCATTCACTTTTAATCTTCGTTCAAATTGGAAACTGGGAACAGAGCTATTCTAATTCACGCTTCAAATCCTACAGGAATCAACCATGCTTCAATGCTCATCAACGTAACAGATATTTAATAAGCTGGAAACGATACAGTTGAAGAATAATCAATCAATATTCTGAACAGTTAATTCCAAGACTCAATAAACTAACATGCAGGCAATTACTACGCTACTGAAATAATCTAAATTTAATGCAAGAACAGCAGCGACTTGCACCTGTTTGGCGGGCCCAACCAAAAGATACAAACGCCGAAGGAAAGAACCAGAACTAATTATATCATTCTATGCAAACATTGTGTAAACTTCACGCTCCATTAACTCATAAGAAAATACTCAAATCGTATAACAGTCGAGTAACATAACGCAACAACAGTTTTTCATTCAGAAATATGTGTTCACGATATAACATAACATAACCCAACCATTTATTAGGAGTGATCCTCTGGTTATATATAGATCCTCCTCTATAACAGTCTGAAGCAAAAATACATTAGTTTCAATGGATCCCAGATCCGAAAATAGCTTGAAATCAAGTTTAAAAATGGTCTTCACATCTTCGTGACACGTAGTGTCACGAAGTGTGAACCATGAAATATCAATGACTCAGTTCTATCATTGTGCCTTCAATCATCGTATGAGAAATGACTCCATCTGTCATGTAAACCTCGCTGTCTCCCCCTCTGTCCATAACGCGCGAATCTGTAGCAGCTTTGTTGGTGTCTCCACAGGGTGCGAGCTGGTACCTGGTACTGGCAAATCTTGTTCCAAGAATAGAAGTGGTACCTAACCCAAGCCACGTTAGTTCCATTGTTAATTTAAAGCATCAAAATTCATAAAAATAACTTGAAACGTAAAGATACCTTAAGTAGCCCCATTGAGTGGTAGGGAGATGTCAATTATGTCAAAACAAGGCCAAAAGGGGTGGTACTGGGTATAGAGATGGAGGTCTTTGTGATATAATATAGGCAAAAACATGATCAAAATTGGAGACCAACATATACAAAGGGTTTCACCCAAGCCTAGGGCTCAAGTGTAATACCTTTTCAAGTAGAGCCCATTTCTGGGCTTGGCCAGTTTATTCCCTTCATAATCTTCCAACTCGTAGGCTCCTTTTTCTAGAACACGTCGCACAATATAAGGACCATGCCACATGGGTTTAAACTTGCCTGCCCCTAGCAGTTCTTTGGATTGGTCATACAAGAGGACCAACTCACCCTCGGCATACAACCGGGGACATACAGACTTGTCATACTGATTCTTGACACGTTTCTTGTTTGCCTCAATAGTTGTAAAGGTGTCCCGACGCTGCTCGTCAAGACTCTCTAGGTGTACAAGGCGTCGCTCTAAATCTGAAGTGTTAGGTAGGATCTCGACTACCAACTTGAGAGAAGGGATTTCTCATTCAATAAGAAGTATCAACTCCACATTGTGTACTAACTGAAAAGGGGAAAAATTGGTGGTAGTCTTGACCAAGGTTCGGTATGCCCAAAGCACAGGATATAGCATAATGTGCCAATCAGAATTACTTTGGCTGACAGTTTTTTGCAAGATGGTATTGAGAGACTTGTTGACGGCCTCTACTTGCCCATTTTCCTATGGTTAATAAGGATATGAGTGACCATGTCTAAACCCCAGCTTGGATGCTAGTTCTACCATCATTTCATTCTGAAAGTGACTGCCATGATCAGTGACATTAATCTTACTCGGGATACCAAACCGGGCGATAATTTGGTTGAACATGAAGAAGGTTGCAGTCTTCCCATCGAATTTTACAGTAGGCATGGCTTCGGCCCATTTGGTAAACTAGTCGACAGCCACGATAATGTATTGATTCCCCCCAGCCGAATTTAGGTTGCAATCGATGAAATCTACCCCCCACTTGGTGAAGGGTCTGACAGTAATGACTGGGTGAAGAGGGGTTGGGTGCGAGCGCATTTTCCAAGTGAGCACCTGGCAGGGGTGAAACTTCTTAACCGCTTCAATGCAATCTTTAAATATGGTGGGCCAAAAGTAACCGACTCACAAGATTTTCTGGGTTGTCATAAGCTCGAAAAGATGACCACCACAAGCCCCTTTGTGGCAATCATTTAGGACTGACTCGGGTTCCTCGTGAGTTAAGCAGCGACATAAGATACTATCTATTCCTAGGTGATATAAAGTGTCAGCGACGATGGTATACTTTTTGGCTTGGTATCTAACATGCCTTCGATCATCTCGCAAGAGATGCTAAGCAAATTTCAAGGTTTGAAGATATAAAACAGTGTCTCCATACCAGGGGTCGGATGACGAGACAAGGAAAATGTGTTTGTCTGAAAATGAATCGACATGTATAACATCCTCGTCTAATCATGGGAAATCATATATTAACTCTGCAAAAACTAGTGATTTCTTGGACTTGGCCGAAGCAAAGTCAAGATAAATTCTTGTAAGATGACAATCCATTTATTATATTTCCTGCATATGATATGCCTAGTGAGGACGTATTGAAACAGATTGACATCGACAACCACAGTAGTCTTGCAAAGAAATATATAGTGTCGTAAACGTTGGACTACGTGAACGGAAACCAAAGCTAGCTTTTCAACGTGAGAGTAATTAAGCTCGGGACTGACTAAATTTCGACTGAGATAGTAGATGATGTGCTCATGGAGTTCATCATCCTCCTGAACTAGAACCATACCAATAAGTTCTTCAGACACGACAATATACAACAAGTAATATCTACTGTAATCAGGAGATTTCAGCAGAGGGGCTAATACTAAGGCTCTATTTAAAGCGTTAAAAGACTCCTGGGCTGGCTCATCCCAAATAAAAGGAGTGTCTTTCTTCAATAGCCGCATGAAAACCTTAGTGAAATTGGCATAATTCACTATAAACCGACGCAGAAAGTTAGCTTTCCCCTATAAACATTAAAGTTGTCTAATCGTGCATGAGGGAGGAAATTAAAGTATTGCCTCAACCTTAAGAGGATCTACCATGATCCCGGTCTTGAAAACTAAGAATCCAAAGAGACGACCAGACTTAATGCAAAATATGCATTTTTGAGGGTTTAACCGGATTCTATAGTAACGACATCTTTCAAAAACTAGGCAAAGGTGTGTAACATGATCCACTCTCTTGCAAGAGTGAGCAGCAATATCATCTAGGTAAGCTTCAACTATGTGCTTGAGATCGTGAAAAGCGAAAGTCATGGCGCGTTGGAAGGTCGCTCTGACATTTTTCAGGCCGAAAGACATTTTCCGGTATGAAAAAGTACCCCAAGGACATATAAATTCCATCTTGTGTTGGTCCTCAGGTTTGATTTGGATTTGGTTATATCCTGAAAATCCGTCCATAAAGGAAAATATTTCTCTTCCTGGACACTCATCGAGAATCTGATCAATCAAAGGCATGGGGAAGTTATCTTTAGGACAAGCCTTGTTCATGTCGTGAAATTCCATACACACACAGATGGTTCCTTTCTTTTTATTCACAGGAATGGGGTTGGATACCCATTCGGTTAAGGGAACCGGGCAGATGAAGCCAGCATTAAGAAGCTTCTCCACCTCTGCCTTAATAGCGGGGACCTTCCTAGGATTAACATCTGTAAGATGTTGTCGAATAGGTTTAGCATCTGGATAAGTCCTAATCTCATGTTCAACAATATGAGGGTCGATCCCTGGCATCTCTTCATATGACCAAGCGAACACATCTTGAAATTCTTTGAAGAGGTTGGTTTAGACCAGAATCTCTTCTGGCGAACAATCCACACCTATATTTACGCTCTCAATCTTTCTAGGGGTACGAGAGATATCGATCGGGATGGTAGGATAAATACTTGCCATATTTTCTTCGGCATAAATGTTGTGTGTATCAAGTGGAACTACGGCGTGACTGACTATCTCACTCAAGGTAGACTGAAAATCATCTTGCTCAATTCTTTCAAGACTTGGGAGAAAATAAGATCGATGATGCATATCATCCCAAGGTCTCTCGGAAACATTCATGGCTTTGAGGATGGAGTCGTCCGAAGGCAAAGTCTCATCTAAGAAATCATGTGAACAAGATAACGAGGTGGCCCATACAGGCCTAAGAACGGGATCCTCCTCGTTTGTCTGCGAGATAACAGGATCGGGATCGACGGAGGAGTAAAGAATGGCTTGATACGCAATCTCCACTTCCGATAGTAGCATAGCCATGCCAGCATGTGACTGACCTTCACTCTACAAATTCGGATAAGGTAGGGTCCATGGATCACTAAGATAGGAAGTGTGGAAAGGAATGGACCTCCCTACTAAAGCAGGCCTACTAGACATGGTGTAAACGTGGTGAATCGGTGCCGAGAATTTGAAAGCACCCATGAGGGAAGAATACATTCTGACACTGATATTCTCAATTGCCAGATAAGAATTGTTGATCACTGGGATCGACATTCCAACAGATGCGTTCGGACTAGAGTATGCAAAGGATAATTGGTCTACCATCACGATCTCTCCCTGATGAGGAAAACAAAGTGTGCGGAAAATGGACGATACGACAGCGACCATAGCATAGGTCTAATTGCGACCTAGTAACAAGTTATAATCGAGAGGTACATCAACTACCTCTACTTCCACCTCTACCATCTTCCCACCTAACTGGACCGAAAAGGCAGGAAGAATACCATGAGGGCGGAAGGAATGACCGTCAAATGAATTCAACATGTTCAACGACTTGGAAAGGGTTGGAGAACCAATATCTTTCCAACAGACCAGGGACATCATGCAAGTGGCAGCACCTTCATCAACGACCGCTCATTTGATAGTGTACTTGGAGTAATCCACATGGATTTGGAAAGCCACATGGTAGGGTAAGCGAGGTTTCACATCCGTGACATCAAACTTGATAAATTTCGAGCCACTAGGTTCTAGAGCTCCTAAGGCAGAGAGTAAGGCATTCCTCTATGATGGACATGTCTAGAGTACCTCCAAAGTTGAAATCATACAAGGGGTTTGGCCCAAATCCTCAACAATAGAGTAGTTATGGGCAGCTCTAGTGTTAGGGTTATGGGCAGAGTGCTTGAGTACTCCTTTTGGAATATGAGGCGGTTGCTCTGGTTTCTCGATCTGTAAGTTCGTCTCTGGGGGGGAGGAGGAGCTTCTAGGTTGGTACTAGTTGTTGAAGAGCTATAATCTTGAGAGTGGGTGGCTATATAAATTTCCGCGTCAAGCATATTGATGCAAACACAATCGCCATCTTGCGACAGTGGGTTTTGACTTCCACCAGATGCATTTTCAGCGTTCGAAGAGCTCGAGGCTAAGTGTTGATTGTGTGGGAATGGATTTGTCAGCACAATGGGTGGTATATTTAAAATCCTCGTAGCCTCCGCAAGTTTGGGGCATAACTGTGTAAGGTGGCCATCGGTACAAAGTTTACAAGGAAAATTCACCTTACGTTTATCTTTCTTGCCCTCTCCAGCATTATCATTATGTTTCCCATTATTATATTTGTCCTTGGGTTTATTATTATTCTTCCCACCCTTACGATTATTTCGACCTTTCCTTTTATTCCCATCTGGTTGTTGGTCACCATTTGGGTTCTTCGACGATTGCACAGAATGTACATCTACCGATTGGGTGGGTTTGCAGGATCCAGATGAAGCTAGCCCTCCAGCAGAATTTGTTGTCGAGTCTATGGATTTTACGTTGGCAGACCCTACAATGCCATCGGCATGAGGTCCGAGATTCTATCTAGGATCGTAATTTGGTTGTGGTGCGTCTGGAAGAAGGTGGTATAACATCCCAGACTTAGCATATATCATATTGAGTTGCTAGGCTCTAAAGATAGCTTCTTCCTCGTTGAATACCCCAAAAGTAGCAACGTCCTTTGAAATAGGAGTGTGCAAAGACTTTAGGAACCATTCTAGAAGAAAGGTCGAGGGTATAGGAGTCTTAACCAACTGCCTTTTCCTACGCCATTCCTCGATATGGTCCGAGATGTGAGTGTCAGTACCCTGGCGTAAAGTCAACAAAAGTTCAAGGCCAGAATCATAACGAATGGGTAGTTGAAAGTGGTTGAGAAAGGCTAGCACCAACTGATGAAAAGACCCATATGTCCCCCTAGGTAGCTCAATGTACCATTGCGATGTGACTCTAATGAGAGTGTGTTGAAACAATCGTAATCTAATACAATCATGATTCAGAGAATTCGATGAGCACCAAAGATGAAAAGTAGTGACGTGGTCACCAGGGTCCTCGCCATTCTTACATTCAATCTTTGGAATGTCTGAAGGAATTTTGGTAGGGACAAGGGGGCATGTGGGATCATGACTCACCAATTCATTCATTATTTTAGACAAATCTGGCAAATCAAGCGTGGCCATAAAGGGAATACGGGGTTGCGACACCTGGCCCCATACTCCCGCGAAAGATTGTGTGTTAGGAACTGCATTCCATCCAGGATTCTGGTAAGGACCAAAATCTTGTCTAGAATTAAAAGACCCTCCTCCAGGTTGATTCATAAAAGATGGATTGGGCATCATTCCAGTAGGAATATTCTGATAAGGGTTATGAAAATTGCCCCCGGCTGGATTAGATCCAAGCTGAGGGTTGTGAAGATTTCCCCCGACTGGATTGGATCCTAGTTGGGGAGTGCCCAATGTGTAGGACTAACCTCCTCCAGGTGGGAATCCAGAGGATTGAAGTGGATTCATCATGCCAAAAGTATTGGTCAAAATCGACACCGAGGCGATAGGGATATAGGGCGGAGCTTGTCCATCGGTTGGGTTGTTCCATCTGGCTGTAGAAGGATTAGACCCTGGGTTAAGAATAGGGACACTTTCCACATTAGGATTTTCTTGGGGAATATGAGAACCACCAAATGGGAAAGGAGTGTAAGGAGGTGTAGTGCCCCCAATTCCAAAGCTAGCGTTAGGGCCATCAGTTGGGATGGCAGTTGAAAACTGCGAAGTGAAGTTAGTCATACCATAAGAAAATGGACTAGAATCCATAGGGATGGTCTGAACATTGTAACTCAGTGAGTGATCGAAACCCCCAAAAGAGTTTGATGCAAGAGATGAAGCATTAACTACAGGTCGAGCCATAGTACCAGTATAAGCCTCCGGCACTACAACTGTAGTGGTTGTAGGTGTCGAAGGGATGTCATTAGTTATAGTGGGTATGGGAGTCGAATAACTCTCAGTGTTCTAAAGACTAGACTTGGTACTCATCCTTGTGGAACCACAAGTCTAAAAAGTTGATATGTGTGTACCACTCCTGATAACTCTACGCCTTTTAGAAGGTAAGAACTCGAAAACTTGTGGTAATTGTAACAACCGATGGGACCTACGAGGAAGTTGGTCCAACTCCACAACGACTTATTGTTGATACTAAGAGGGGGGTGAATCAGTATCAAGTACAATTTAAAACCTTTTTCAACTTATACTTAAACCATTCAATTATATCCAATGAGAAATGAACAATAGTATAAGAGTTACACCAATACACCACAATACACCATG
>SNQJ01S0097665.1:32375-43541 GCA_010110895.2 Picea sitchensis | reverse complement strand
ACACATCAAATCCATATAACTGGAGAATGGCTTAGGTCTCTTCACCTGTCTCGTGGTTCCTTCGGGAACACCATACTTCTCTCCATATTGAATAATCTCTCTTGCCCAAGCAGGCTTTATTTTATGGGAGATCGTCATCTAAGGAGGTTCTTGAAATTCTACTATGTCATGATCTTCTATAATTTCCTCATCAAGGGAAGTTACGACTTCCCTCATTGGTTCTGCAACTCTGGGAATTATGGGTTCCTCTTCATATACTTCTTCAAACTGGCATATTCTCGATTTCTTGAGTGCTACATATTCATCAAAGGTCACATCCCTATTGATCTCGATGTGATGGTGACCTGGTATATAAATATTGAAGGCCTTGGAGACCTCACAGTATTCCACAAATATTCCATTCTTTCCTAAAGGGTCCAGCTTGTTTCTTTTCTCTTTTGGAATATCTATAAATACTGGGCAGCCAAATATTTTGAGATGGCTTACCTCTGGATTCTTTCCAGTGAACATCTCTTCCGGGGTATTGAACCCAAGTGCACTATGGGACAATCATTTTTGCACATATACGGTTGTCATTGTTGTTTCTTCCCATAAGCACATAGGAAGATCTTGATCATGGATCATGGTCTTCATTGCTTACATTATCATTCTGTTCTTTCTTTCAGCTACACCGTTTGGTTGAGGATTATAGGGAGTGGTGAGCTCCCTCTTGATCCCAACATCTTTGCATAAGTTCACAAACTCTTTTGAGTTGTATTCTCCTCCATTATATGACCAGAGTATCTTGATCTTTCTTTCAGAAAGATTCTCTATCAAGGCTTTGAATTCCTTGAATTTGTTGAACACTTCATCTTTAGATTTCAAAAAATACACCCAGGTCTTACGAGAATAATCATAAATAAATGATACATAGTATACATACCCACTAATGGAGGACGATGGCATTGGGCCACACACGTCTGAATGAATGAGATCTAGGGCTCCTTCTTCTTTGTTGTCTCTCTTCGGAAAAGGGTTCTTGATGTTCCTCCCTTGTGCACATCCATTGCACATGCATTCATGGTCAACCTTGAGTCCTAGTAGACATGTGACAGCTTTACATACGTATGGTAGCACCTTGTAGTTGATCTGGGATAATCTTCTATGCCAAATTTCACATATATTCTCAATGGCGTGGGTCATGGCAGCTTCTAAGTGACCCTTTAGCTTATACAAGCCAGCTTATTCTTTTCCAATGATGATTGCTTCATTTATGGTTTATCCTTTAGTACGTTGCCTTTTGCAACCTTCACTATATCTTCCTAAAGGTTATTACATGTGACCTAGAACAAGGTCAACAAAACAATAAGCAAGAGTAATATCCTTTTGATAATATGAAGCAATAGCATGAACAATCATCACAGTATATCCTTTGGAGCTATCACTTGTAACTTGTCTGAAGCAAAGATTAAAGGTAAGGAATACAATACAAAATGAGGTCAGCACTCTCATAGTGTTATGATCAAACATTCCTCCATGGCAACCTGGAACTAACACACGAGGTTTCTCCTGGGACCTGGAGCCTTGTCCTTAAGAATGAGTGCTTGCTTTTCTTCCAAGTCTCCTTCACTCAAGATGACGAGTGCTTTATTCAACCTATCTTTTGTACTGAGACAATACATTATCTTGACAAAAGGTTGGGTTAGAGGATAAGCTTTATGATCTCAACTTTTAATCCATCTAATACCTTGACTCAGATTTTCATCAAAGGTTAGAATGATGGTCATGCAACATTGATCAAAATAATGTCATAAAAAAAGATGCATATCATAATAATCACACCTGGGTTGCATCATTCCTCTGAATGTGTTGGATCTTGAGATCCTTCTGGATCTATGACAAGAAATCCCTCCTCCTGCAATTACTCTTTAAAGTTTAACCATTTAAACATATGTGATTACATACCTCTGATAGCATTTGCAGGAAGTGGCTCCATATGGCAGCAGCGGTAATCATTACTAACTCTTAAGAACTTCAAGGGTGACTGCAACTGGTATTACAGCTGCAACTGCACCTGCAACTTAGGGTTTTATGAGGAAACCCTAATTTTTCAAACTTTGAATTTTGAAAATCTGATCTATGGGATAGATGCATTGAGCAGAGGTGGGTAAGATGGTGCAGTTAAATTTCTGAAAATCTAACTTTTACCCCCTTAAACTTGATCTGCGGATTTCTAGATTGGTGCTTCTGCTTTTTTGGTACCTATGGTACTCTGGTAGTTCTAGTACTTCTGGTACTCTGGTTTTCTGGTACTTCTGGTACTTTGTGAAACTAGGGTTTCACTTGCTGGGAGATATAGCCACTGAAAAGTTGTGTTGAGGATGCCAAAGTGATCATTGATCAGGAAGGGCACACTTTTCTAGATGGTTTTAGGGCTGAAATATTTCACCAACAAAAAGCCCTAATTTGCATGTACGGCAACAGTGACGTTTTTCACTTTCTCTTGTGAAAGATGCTCTCTTAAGCTTAGCTCTGAAACCATGTTAATGTTTAATCTACTATTAGAGTTCTTTTCATTTCAATAGATAACAATAGCATAAGATAGGATCATTGAGAAATACACAATCACAAGAGACACATCATTTATCCTGGGAAACCCTCATGGGGGAGAAAACCCAAAAAAACTTCCTTATTATAGATAGTCAGTACAATGCCAAGAGATAACTCAAACAAATACAGAAATTCCTCTCCCAAGGATGCACCTCTCTCTCTCTCTCTTCCATGGATGATTTTAAGGATGGAAATTTAACTTAAAATGTAGAAACCTTGGCGAATCTTACTAATCCTTCATATGTCAACTATAAATGTTTGGCGATATTTTTGTAAAAATATTCAAATTTCTAATTATTTTATATAGTTTTTAGAAAATTTTGGCGATTTTTAAGGTAAAATAATTTTATCCTATAGAATTTGGGTGAATAATTTTTAAAATAGCGAATCTTGTTTTTGGAAAAACCATGGAAAATTAGCCCATGAGCGAAATTTAGCCCCTAAAATTATCCCTGCTCTCTTCTCCAACTGCAGCTCTGAAACTTGTCTCTCAATGAACAAGTGAGTGTGTGTCTAATTGAGGTGCTAGCCTCCTTATTTATACAACACTGGCACGTGTGGAGGTGTCTTTTCACTGGCAGGGCCGACTTCTCCTTCTGGGTGGTTATAACCACGTTTAGTATATTCTGGGGCCTCTTTAATATATTATGGGGCCGACTTCTTCTTCTGCCTATTACAATTATATTTTTACCAATCCACAAAATGGGATTTGGTCCTTTACAATAGCCGACATGATCAATCCGCAATGGGGATTGATCCAATGAATAATATATCAATAATAATTAGAATACACTTTGTAGTTACATTATTTCAACAATATCTACATATTTAGGTGTAGAAGAGGAAGAATGAAATGGAAGTGGCTCATTTGCATAAGCAAAGGCATTATTGGACTAGTGCATTATATACCTTGAAGAGAGTGCCCCTAAAAGGCATTAGGGGCACTCTCTTTCTCACTCTGCACACTCCAAAGTTTCACTAGGGTGACCATCACATCACGTTGAGAGAGTGCTAGGAGAGGAAAAGGAGTTGGCCCCTTCCAAGACCTCAGAGGTCCCTTGACATGATAAAGTTTAATTGTTCCTCTATCCATATGGATATTCAAGGGAACAATAGACGGGAGTCCATTGTGGTTGATATTGATCTTGCAATTGAGGGATGAGGGGCTCCACTAGATGACAAAGAAGCTCCTCTCACAATGGGTTTGCTTCCAACAATATTTTCATCTTCTTCTTCGCTTAGGCTAGTTGAAATCTATTGTGGTAATATCTTTATACCATGGATATTATGTAATTTAATAAATCTTTATTTTTTATATCAAATGTGATGGTTTTTGGTAGGCTAAATTGTTTTTTCTTTGATACCTTAACTCATTATCGTGTTTTTCACAAAAAAAAAAATTTGTTATAAAATACATGTATTCACTTTGTATAATAATAAAATTTATAAAATAGCTTATCAAAWAAAAATGAACTTTATTAATTTTAATGGATGGTAACACCACCACCACARTTATCATTAAAAAACAAACCTAAATCAACTATAGTCAAGTTATATTCACTACACTGAGAACCAAACCTAAATTAATTATAGAAAAATGGGCAAAGACCACATTGTTTGTAATCAATGTTGATCAAACCTTTTTCACTTTAGAATTGGTGGTGATGGAAAAGATGAATATGTTAGCATTTGTATCCTAAGTTACAAAATATACATATTATTTTCGATATTTTATAATTTAGTATGTTCTAAGACTTAAAAATCTTTTATTTATAGAAAATAAGATAAATAATTATCTCCAATTTGTGTCAATGATGTTTTTCACCATCAAAATGGCCATTGCAGTTCCAACATCTAGTAAAATATAACATTCACTTCATACAAGATTAATAGATATGTATTTATGTTCTAATGTATGAGATTCACACTTAGCTAGTCACATATGATTACCCACTAGGAGGTGCCTTATGCAAGTCCACTCATGTGTCACATTCATACATGACCCATCTAATGATGATACGATACCCATTAACTACTGCTCTAATGTGTTCGATCACCTTCCTAGAGTCTCTCTTTCCTCATCCTAGATGTGGGATATCACTGGGATGTCTAGCACTTGGGTGAGTTCCTTAGGTCCCTTTCCCCCTTTGGTATCCAATCCTTGGTTGTCAGTTTGATTCATGTTATCCCCTTGGGGAACACATTTAGGGCATTCCCTAACTTCATGGGTTCAATTGGTGATGCAAAATCCCCTACTTGGGTCCATGGTCATTAGGGTGCCTTAAATATAGTCAATAACCACTAGAACGTGTTTGGGACTTGCTATTTACATAGTCAACTTGGTTCAAACCCCTAAATATTCTTGATATTTTAGTGCCAACCATATCGTAGATTTCCTTAAGGTACTACCACTGTCAATCCCCAAGTTGTATAACATAGTTTCATTTTGGACCTCAAAGCCCATCGTATCATTCTACCAAACCTATGGAACAAAGTCAAAAGGCACAGTATGATAATTCCATATGAATTGGATGCCCTGATAGTTAATCCAACATTATTTTACACCTTGAGATTTCTCATTTGCCTATTTATACCTTTCTATTTCTCTTTTTAAATCCTCATCAAGTCTTGATCTCTTCAATCATCTTTGAAATACCCTAAATTACAAAGACATACTCAGGTTAGCTTCCTATCTCCTTCCACCTATCTCAAACCCATAGGGAAACTTTCACTTGTCATCTCCAACACCTCTACGGGGATTCCTTTGGCCAACTTGGTTCCAATCTTGTATTTTTTATTGATTCATCCTAAGGCATCTTCATTGTCACAGTTCCACTAAATTCTTGGAAGTTTCAACACTAAAACATCAAGGTAGGTTCCATCACATTTAGGTTAAGGGAGGTATCATCCTCTCTTAGGTCACTAAGTTTATATATTATTCATATTTCATTGATTTGATTTATCTTTACAATAATAGAACTAGTGTTTATTGCACACATATATGTATCTTTCTATCAGAGATAAGGGGCAAGAATTTGGAGCTCAGTGTGCAAGCCTTTATAGTGCATGAATCACTCTTGCAGGGTTGTCACAACTCTCCACTTCTTCCTAGGGAGCTTCATCATTCACAAAAATGAATTCCAGGTGAGTTATTTTTCTTCTTATCTTTTTGTTTCCAACATTAGGGTTTTTATCTCTCTAAAGGAATTGTCTATTAATTAACCCTAGTTAGTTGGCCCAATATCCTTTGCTAATTTATTGTAAAAACTAATTTGAAACCTAATTGAATTACCCAAATCACCTACAACTCTAGGTTTCCATTGATAATACCTCAAGGTCCTAATCAATATAGTGTCTTACCCTCTTGTTTTCATTGTTTTTTGTCCTACCCTAAGGTTTATTGGTTTGGACCTAAAACCAAGTGGTGATTCCACTCTCCTCCTTTTCCCCTTTAGTAGTGTGTGTGTGTCTGTGTTTGGGTGGTCTTCTATCTCTTCCCTCACACTATGTGTGGTAGCATGAGTATGTTCATTTTCTACATATATTACATGTATCCAACTTAGTAATGGAAATTTTTTGGGAAGACATGTGAAAGAAGTATTGTGGATTATTTGCATTGCAACCAATATGTTAGTAGGAGGTATAGTGGAGCATTTTCACTACAACCTTTATGATAGTAATAGGAACCACTCCCTTGTAATTTCTCACATTGGCAAAAGGATCATGGTATATTGGACTTTATATGTTATCATGGACCACTTATTTCAACCAATGTGGGATAGCAATTTTTGTATAGAGAAGCATTTGTGTCATAAGGCATAGATGTTAGGCATATCCGACTTAGTAATGAGCATTTTTTAAGAAGATGTGAAAAGGGTACTAGTACTATGTAATACTACCAATGAATTTGTTTTTTCACAAAGGGGGGGAACTAAGCAACAAACATTTAGATTGGTTTCAACTTATTGGGTTTATGGAGTAATCGTACAATGTTCTCATCCTTTCAATAAAATTTACTACAAATAAATGGTTGAGTTCTTACGTTACGATAAAGAAAAATTATAGGAGTGATATACCAAGCCCTAAAGTTTAAGAACATTTTCATCAAACAATATGGACATGTATACTCTCTAAATTTAACCTCTCATCCACATTCCAAGTCACTTCCACATTGCAAAACAAACTTCAATAGACTTTTCACAACCACACCATTGACTATTTATGGTGCAACCTTGTCAGAATACACATGAATGGAGAACAACATGATATGAATTTTATTAATATGATACACATATAAATACATGATCTATGACCTTTGAATTTGTCTTCCAAGAGGTCTCTTGGACTCCTTATGATAGTTCCTATTCACTTGTGACTTTTCATATTTGTTTTCAAGTGAATAATACAAAATACCACAACCTTAATGGATTAGGTTTCCAACATTCCCCACCTTAATCTGAAGATGTGTATGTGATTCCAAGAAAAGTGTTGAAATGTGGAAGTGGATAGGTGCCAATGGTTGAATGTGCTCTCTGAATATGGTGGTTTTGGGATGACAACAAAACAAATGGCTAGCAGAAGTTGATGTATTCTACTAAATCATGGTTTAAGGAAGACCACAAACTCAGGAACTTGAATCTAAGGCTCAATAGTTCCTGTTAGAACCCTATATAATAGGGGAATCAGTTTTCTAACTCTATCTATCTATTTCAGGTGTTATGCTTTTGCTCACGACGCATAGTGAAGGCGGCCAAAAGCGCTCGACACTGACCAAGCATAAGATGAGTCCCCGCGCGCGAGCTTCAAAGCGAGTTTCGGTGATTTTTTTAGAAAAAAGGTTGTGAATTGGTTTGAAATGGCAAAGTTTAATTCTTGTGGGAAAACACAAATTTGGTTTGTACGCCAAAATTTGGTCCTTTTTAGCAAAATTGGCCCCTCGGCCTTTATGCAGAGTTTTTGTCTTGTTTATCCAAAATATAAATTGTTGAAGAATTATTTTCCAAAAAGTTATATTGGCCGAGGGCCAATCTCCAAGCACTCAACACCGAGAGTTAGACCATTTCACAAACCAACAGCAAACACACAAGCCAGCGCCAACACCAAACTCCAAGATAGCCTCGGGCTCACTTCATCGAAATGCTTTGTACCTATTGGCATATATCAATACTCAGTTGTGTTTTCTTCTCATGAATGTCATCAGTAGTGGGAAGTCAAGCAATCATCTCAACAACTTTCTCCATTATCAGTCAATGCTCAGCACTGAGTTGCTTTCCTCGAGTGAATATTGTTCACACCTCCAATCAAATATATGGGCAAATATACATTCCAGAAGTAAACTGGATTCTCATGTGTCTATGCCTTGCAGTTACCATTGGTTTCCGAGTTATGAATATGATTGGCCATGCCTATGGATTAGCTGTTATTACTGTGATGTTTGTTACAACTTGCTTGATGTCTTTGGTGATCATCATTGTATGGCAGAAGAATATTCTTGTAGTTTTTTCCTTTTTGGTAATTTTTGGATCTATTGAACTCCTGTATATCTCAACATCTCTGATCAAAGTTCTTGAAGGGGGATGGGTTCCTTTAGTACTCTCCTTAATCTTTATGGAAATCATGTATGTTTGTCATTATGGAACGTCAAAGAAGTATGAATTTGATTCCCAGAACAAGGTTTCAATGAAAAGGATATTAAGTTTAGGGTCGAGTCTCGGGATGGTGCGTGTGCCTGGAATTGGGCTTATTTACACTGATCTAGTAACAGGAGTGCCTGCTATCTTTGGTCATTTTGTTACAAATTTACCAGCCTTTCACAGGGTGCTTGTGTTTGTGTGCATCAAAACAGTTCAAGTTCCGTATGTCCCATCCGAAGAACGTTACCTAATAGGTAGAATAGGTCCAAAGGAATACCGGATGTTCAGGTGCATAGTGAGGTATGGTTACAAGGATGTTCATCAAGAGAACTATGACTTCGAGAATCAGTTAGTTCAAAACATTAGCGAATTTATATAGAAGGACAATGGAGATGATTCTCTTGATTATAGCACTAGAATGTGTAGCACTGCTAGGATGGCAGTATTCAGTACATCAACCGACTCTGCAATGAAGATAGTTTTTTCAGATCAGGAGGAGAACGAACTATCCCCAGTGCACAAGTTTCATGTTAGATCATCTGAAGTAGATGCTTTTACACCAAGGAAAAAGGAAGTCAGGTTTGAGCTACTCAAGAGCCCTGATTTAGATCCATGAGTGAGAGAAGAGCTTATAGAGCTTGTTGAAGCCAAGGAAGCAATTGTTGCATACATGTTAGGACACTCACATGTGAAAGCCAAAAAGTCATCCTCCATATTGAAGAAATTTGCCATTGATATTGCTTACACTTTTCTCCGTAAGAATTGCAGAGGTCCTGATGTTTCTTTCATCATTCCCCACATTTCTCTCATCGAGGTGGGGATGATCTACTATGTTTGAACAAAAGCAAATCCTGACAAAGAAACTTAACAAATCGAGAAATTCAAGTGATGATTTAAAGTTCAAGTTCAAGAAATTCAAGTGATGCTCTCAAGTTTAAGTTACGCTGACTTGCAGGTCCTCTGTCTACTCAGAGCCATGATGTTGTAGACTTGAACTATTTTACTTGAAGACATCTGCATTATAAAATTGTGGTCTCAAAGCATGCGTTGCAGTTCAACAGGCCTGAGACTGGACATAGTTGAAGTCCATAAGCTTGATTAGATAAAGCTTGGGTTTTTATAGTTGATAGAAGAAAAGCCAAACATTCATCCTTTCCTACAGATCTGTTTGTTTCTTTCCAGCAGGTATTTATTTATTGGTTGAGATGGTTGGGGGTTAAGTGGAAACTGATAAAACAAATGTTGTATCCACGAAATCATCACCCTTAAAGCTACAGAATGCATCTAATGGAAAAATCAAAGGAAAGAGTCCCAAGAAGAGAGGAAGAGATGCATCTTCGCCCGTTGGTAGAGTTTACAAAACGCATCGAAAAACTGCTTCTGACAATGAGAATGCCAAATCTTTAGGATGCCCAAAAACACCAACGAGAGATAACTTAAATTTGGTATCTCCTTCAAGTCCGCTTCTAGTTGTATCAGATAGTGACTTTGAGTAAGCCAACGATTATATGCCTTCCTGAGACGAACCCCAATTGCTTGAAACTTGTTGTCCTTGCAATTTTCTCCTTCTCCTGATCATTCGATGGCAAATTTGAAAGGAACCAAGACACCTGGCAATGACAAAATCGAATAAGAGAATCGTATCCAGATTATAAGGCGAAAGTTTAGTGAATAAAAGATGGGACAGTTGAGCATATTCAGGGGCATGGTGCAGTGCTCTACGTGTCGACAAAGATGGCAGAGGCATTTAAACGAGCAGATTAATGATCAAAGGGATTCGTCCGAGTGGTTGAGAAGGAGCACTAAACATTTGGCAGTGAACAAAATATCAGGCTTATACACAGTGGTCAATCTACTACACTTGTCATCAATTTTATAATGCAATCACAGGTGGCAGAGCGATTCCAGGCTCTAAAGGGAAACTCAATAATTGGCAAATGACAGTTTCAAGCATTCCCGATCTAAGAAGATTCGACTCCAGCAAGTCTCCAACAACCTCAAGCATTCAGCGACTGCTGCATTCATTGGTTTTTGATGCTGTTACAGTCTATTCGCCAGCAAAACTTAACAAACCTCCAGTGTTTCGGATGTCAAGCAGCAGTTACCGAATTGAATTTTCCTTTGATTTGCTATCTGGTTTGTTTTAGGAGACAATTGACATGTGTCAATCTTTGTAACTGCTTTTCTATTTTGAGAAAGCAGACGTAAAGTGCGAGTTTGGGGGAAGACTGAGAGATTTTATTATTTATGCACATGTAAAGGATGTAAGTAGGGTTGGTTCGACCAGGCTTAGAGGAGAGGGTTTCGACCTGTGTGAGAGGTTTCGACCTGAAAATTTTAAATTTCCTTTGCTGGAGCGTGGGCTGTGTTTGGCCAGAAAACTTATTTTCTGTAATTATTTAGATGACTGATCAGTAATAGACATGTTGTTTACAGGATTCATGTGCGGAGGTGTTGGTGGTGTTTCCCTTCTCTGTTGAGTGTTTTCCTGTTGTCATTTCGTTTGTTTTCAATTTCTCATTATCAAATGATAGTAATAGAGCATAATTTATTGATGAAATACTCTGCATCTGATTATTTGATAATCTTTATGTTTTTCTACTAAAAGCTCAGTTCAGGAATTCTTAGTTTCTCCTTTGCTTCGCTTTTTCCTCCCCTATTTCTTCCTAAAATCGACACCATCAAGACTTAATTCAATCCAACACTTCCACTACCTTGCCCTGTTTAAGAGTTATGTCTAAGATCTGAAGAGTGAATCATATTTTTAAGCGCATACCCCATTGCCCAATGGCCCTCCTTGTTGTCCCAAACTAACCATTTAAAAATAAAAAACCCCATACTTTTATAGCTAGCCTAACATCTGTCCTATTCCATACCAAGTTAATTCAGAAAGAGAGATCCCTCTCTGAGTCTTGGAGGGCTAGATCCAAGACTCCAAGTGGTT